>CM042870.1:999003-1149003 GCA_023658055.1 Thaleichthys pacificus | reverse complement strand
GGCAGTGTGTGTGTGTGTGTTTGAAAGAGAGAGAGGGAATGAGAGCATGCATGCATCCCCACTTACCGATGAAGAGGATAGGGAAGGTGATGAAGAGCAGGAAGACGTGGGGCACCACGTTGAGCGCGTCCAGGAAGCAGCCGTTGTTGAGGACGCCTCCGTCCACGTTGTACGCCGAGCTGTTCTCGTTCCCGCAGAACGCCAGCGACATGGTGGAACCCGGACTCTGAGCACAGCCACCAGGAAGCAAGAAGACAAGGAGCGTAAGAGCCAAGTAGAGAGGCTCCCAGAGCATGTTCCTCTGAGCTGTCTGACGGCCACTAGATGATCCCAGGCAAGGTGCTCCTCCTTATTCTACATCCTGCCTGCCAGCGCTCAGGTCCACAGAGATCAGAAGGGCGGGACAGGAGAATCTGGAGACAGAGGCAGTCCAGAGAGGGTTAGCTGCCGTCCCCACTCCTCTCCGCTGCTCTAAGCTGCTTTCCCAGTCGCGCTGGGGAGAACTGCATGCATCGATGTCTCCTGCAGTCTGCAGCAGACATCCTGTAACGCGTCGCTGGAAGGCACACGCACACTCTGGCGACCTACAAACACGCGCGCACACACACACACACGCGCGCACACACACACACACACACACACGCGCGCAGGCTAGAGTAGAGGGCTTTTTGCGTGCACCTGCTCTTCCTATTTTGGCCAATGAGATTTCAAAGTTGACCTTGTGAGATGAGAGAAGACAGCGTGCATGTGCCTGTGCAGCCAGCAAGCAGACAACAGAGGAGGGAGGGGCCTAACTGAGAGAGAGAGAGAGAGAGAGAGAGAGAGGGGGGGGGGGGGAGGGAGAGAGAGAGGGAGAGACAGAGAGAGAAGGAGACAGAGAGAGAGAGAGAGGGGGAGGGAGAAGAGAGAGAGAGAGAGAGAGAGAGAGAGAGAGAGAGAGAGAGAGAGAGAGAGAGAGAGAGAGAGAGAGGGGGGGGGGGGAGGGAGGGAGAGAGAGTGGAGGGAGAGAGACAGAGAGAGAGAGAGGGGGAGGGAGAAGAGAGAGAGAGAGAGAGAGAGAGAGAGAGAGAGAGAGAGAGAGAGAGAGAGAGGGGGGGGGGGGGGGGGGGAGGGAGGGAGAAGAGGGATATTGAGTGTGTGTGTGTGTGAGGGGGTGGGGTACAGATGTGCAGTGACACAGCAATCGTCACTTCCAGGTTGGTGTGAGGCACGAGTCCACCTCTCATCAAAACACAAAACACAAACACATTCACACAAATGATGTAATCAGACGTAATCACACCCTTCAAAAAGAAGGAACCTGGCTTTCCATAAGCATCCATGTCAGAAGGTTTGATCACATGATCCGCATGAGATAGAAAAGGTGTTGATGATCTTACACATTTTAGCGAGGACGTGTCCGTGGCAGTTTCCAGTGCAGTGGCATGATTTATAGCATAACGTATCAAGTTAGCACTGCATTCAGCTATGACTAACATTCCTAGGTAACAGGTGTAACAGAGGAGCCATCATCAGCAGTTTAGAAAAGTTAGGCGGTAGTTTAAAGTGAAGGACAGACCATCTTTGATTGGCTACATAGCGCTCACTGGGTTGTAACTTTGATAGCCGTTTGTGAACCTGTGTCCATCAAGCTGCGTTGAAGGAATGGGGCCAGAATAAAAAAATTAGTCCTAAAGCTGTGCTTGTACTGACCTCATACAGTACCAAAGCTGTGCTTGTACTGACCTCATACAGTACCAAAGCTGTGCTTGTACTGACCTCATACAGTACCAAAGCTGTGCTTGTACTGACCTCATACAGTACCAAAGCTGTGCTTGTACTGACCTCATACAGTACCAAAGCTGTGCTTGTACTGACCTCATACAGTACCAAAGGTCAGGTGTCAGGGGAGTCGTAGAGATAGTCTGCAGAGCGACAACACACAGCTGAGTTAGACGCGCTGCCCTCCCCCGAGACACCCGACCCCCCAGGGACACCGCGACCCCCCCAGGGACACCGCGACCACTGTAAACCCAAACCCTCTCACTTCCTGTCCCGCGCCAAAATACTTCCCCACATTGGAGCCTGTGGGAAACGGTGCCTAGAGGAGGAGCCTGAGTAGAGGAGGAGCCTGAGTAGAGGAGGAGCCTGAGTAGAGGAGGAGCCTGAGCCAAGCGGGTGAGAGCCTGACGCTCAAGCTGACCCCAGAAAGGGGTCAAGGATGGAGGGAGCGCGTGTGGATCAATTTCAGAGCAGGGTTAATAGGACGTCTGGGGTAAGGGGGGGCCCTGGGGTAAGGGGGGGCCAGAAAAGGGGAAAGGCATATGGGATCAAATGGTATTCGATTGTGGGTTTGTAAAATCAAACTTCTTTCCAGATTACCCACAGCCCACTCACAAATCCAATTTTAGAGCAATTATTTTGGCAGCCATGTTATTGCTAAAGAACATCTAAAATCGCTGGGATTCCATTTCGAATTGCCTGGGGAGACTTCAAGAGAGTGAAAAATGAACAGAGTATCTGCATCACGCAGAGAATAAAGACTTTGAAATGTGACGGTGGTCTGTGAAACACTCCTGTACATTGCTAGAACTCGATACATTCATACCATAAATCCACCAGCGGGTCTGAACACTGACTGGCGGAATGATCCATCCTCCACCCTCCTATATGGAGCGGCTGTCCCTGTGTATCACGCGCCAACAGCGGCAGAGAGGACTACTGGAGCCAATCCAGGGACTCCTCGGGTCAGCCCACGAGCATCGTTTAGCCTGCTGATGCTTTTGGGTTTGTGAAATGTGCAGATGTTTACAGGACAGCGGAAAGGGGATTTTTTGGGGCCGATGATGTTGATTCCAACTAAACCATTTCACAAAAGCAATATTCAGCATTGTAGCCTATTTAATGTTCGGTCACTCCTCAGAATTGAACAAAGGCTGGATGTATCTAAAATGCTTTCTAATGCTCAACAAAGCAGAACGTGGTGTTGAACAAGTTTGACGTGCCACTCAGTCATTCACACACCAAGACGTACTTACCGGTTTATATCGTGAGATCATCTTTGTTTGAGATTTTTCAAATAGCGCTGCTCCCCCCTGATAAAATCTAAAAATCTAAAAAAAGAACGGAGTATGAGCTATTTTTCTATCCATGTGCATAACAATTAGTGTCAGAAAGCCATTGTAGTCGGTATTACGTGCTCTGGGGCAGGTATGAGTGTGTCCAACAAATAGTAAGAGGAAAACTCAAATAAATTCACAGCTGGTTTAAAAGCATCTGTTTTACCCGCTGCTAGATTTGACCGCAACAAACCATCACGTAAGCAAACAAAAGGAAGTTGGTATATCGCCCAAAAAAAATCCAATTCCTTCAGGCGCTGGCCAAGGTGCTGAAATGGGGCAACAGAAAGACAAATCATTCAGCACGCGCCACCTTAGGAGTCAGCGTCGACATAAACTAGGCTACAACAAAACCGGTCGATACCATGCTTAGGCACAGAACGGTCACGTAAGCCACAACGTTAGAACATGAGACTATGATGTTGGCTGAGCATTTATATTACATAATAGACTGGTGTATAGCAGAGTGCATGCGCACAGAAATATACTTAATTGTTACTCTAGTAATTGAAATGACATTGGCTACTATTTCCACTGTTTTATTTATTTATTTATTTCTACTGTTTCTTGGCAGAACATTTTGAGATTGGTATTTATTATGCATTATGCATAAATAATGTAGTACTAGACGAATACATTTCTTGAACTGCAGGCCTACATGGGACTTATTTAGGTATATGCAGTGCCTACGTTAGTGCTCCAGTTTAGAGCTAAACCTCCGATACTGAAGGGGGGGGGGTGTAGTCGGTAATGGCGGAGGGATGATGCACCTGAAGGGGCCTTAGAAGAGGAACACGACTGCCCCCTGTAGACGTCAATATTTTCGCTGGATGAAATATTTCCAACGGACTCCTAAATTGATCCAAATAATAGAGTAGGCTAGGGGTGACAGTATAGCCTATAATTATCGATACCGAGGCATGACTTTGTGTTTTGTGAAAATTAAATTGTCTGCACAATGTTTTAAATTGATACTGAACAACCAATTGTATTGATTCTGAGAGAACCGTAATTATACAGAGTGGGAGTATTGATCAAGTGTATTTTTGTTAGATCAGATAATGCGATTTATCTCGAGAGATTGGATGCCAATAAGACCTACGGTAACTCCCTCACCTGAGAGTAGAGAGATGTGCGTCATCGATAGCGTGAATATAAGCTCAGTGCACTAGGTTCTTATTCAGCAGGAAACGTTCAGAAACAAGGCACTTGACACGATACGATTTTAAAAACTTACCGACTGAATTTATATACAATTCTGCTCAGCATATGTGGTGCACAGGCATATCAGCAACTCAGATGGGACTGTGTCACAATATTGTTTTATTGGATCATTTAAAACCCTTAGATAATGAACATGATACTGTGGTATTGAAAGTGATCAGGAACGGGATGACGCCAACTGAAACGGGCCAGTTGTAGGAAGATGGTTCTCTTGGTGTTTGCGGTGCAGCGTGTTTGGCAGGCTGAAGATCATAACTAGAAGAACGTCCTACAAATACAAAAAAGAAACTTAAATTAGTAAGAAACAATGTCTCCTGACCTTTCTTATTCTGTCTAAAGGTTTTTCACACAAAAAAGAGCAACAATCAGCAATAGAATATGAATGTGTATTTAACGGCATCGTTTCTATGCCATATAACTGGGCAAAATTGACAAATATAATGAAATTATGTAGAATTGACCAATAAGGGTTGAAGGGTCAGAAAATTTGATCTTTAGTTAACAAATGGCAAATAATTTGAGATTCCATCATGTTTGTTACTTTGTGGGGCAAACCCCCAACATGTGAGGTCACTGCACAACCAGGAGAGGAAGGAGAGCAGCACAGAGGAGATCTTTGAGCATCTCTGGATCAGAACATGTAACAGTCCCTTGGAGGAACATCAATCAGAACAACTGCTGACAGAGGCAGGCAGGCAGGCAGGAGGCTACGCTAGGCTGCCCCTGGGGCTGTCCCCCTCCCCCACCCCGGGCTGCCCCTGGGGCTGTCCCCCTCCCCCACCCCGGGCTGCCCCTGGGGCTGTCCCCCTCCCCCACCCCGGGCTGCCCCTGGGGCTGTCCCCCTCCCCCACCCCGGGCTGCCCGTGGGGCTGTCCCCCTCCCCCACCCCGGGCTGCCCCTGGGGCTGTCCCCCTCCCCCACCCCGGGCTGCCCCTGGGGCTGTCCCCCTCCCCCACCCCGGGCTGCCCCTGGGGCTGTCCCCCTCCCCCACCCCGGGCTGCCCCTGGGGCTGTCCCCCTGCCCCACCCCGGGCTGTCCCTGGGGCTGTCCCCCTCCCCCACCCCGGGCTGTCCCTGGGGCTGTCCCCCTCCCCCACCCCGGGCTGTCCCCTGGGGCTGTCCCCCTCCCCCACCCCGGGCTGCCCCTGGGGCTGTCCCCCTCCCCCACCCCGGGCTGTCCCTGGGCCACGAGGCGGTGTACACGCTGAGAAACACGACCCAGAGACTGGTACGGTGTTGTCCCTCAGACAGAGCCGTGCCGAGGGTGGCACTGCTGAAAAGAGCAGGAAGTCACATGCCTGGAGTCTGTTGGGATTTGAATACAAACATTACTTTGTGTGCTTCTTATATTTTGTGACTTTGTCACCGAGGCCAAGGGAGCAGTTTTTTTCAACTTGTTTTGTGTCATTTCTGATTGAGAGACTGTCACATGTGCCATCATAGAAGGAACACGCCCCCTGGGGGGCGGAGCAAGTCATGTCACACATCTCCCCTCAGATGGGGGAGGGGGGGCTGGGCGGAGAGGGGGGCTGGGCGGAGAGGGGGGCTGGGCGGAGAGAGAGGTGAGGTTACCCTGGGTCTGACAGGGGTGAGCTGAATGGGAGAGGGGTGAGGTGCTAAAGTTGGAGCAGGTATCCATGTCTGTACACGGATGCACTGCCTTCAAACACCCTTCTGTTCACAGTGGGACTGACTGATGTTGACTCAGGGCTGGACACACACACACACACACACAATAGACAAGCAGAAAGACAGACACAAGGTTTGGGTGTCTCCTTAATGGTTAAATTGTTTCATCATATCGTGACACAGTTTACAATAACATCCTTGTGCAACAAATGTAACTGAATCCTAGAGTGTGCGGTCCTGTTGTGAGTGTGCGGTCCTGGTGAGTGTGCGGTCCTGGTGTGAGTGTGCGGTCCTGTTGTGAGTGTGTGTGGTACTTACACCTCATCTTCGTAGGCTTTGGGGGGAGACACGGCAATCACCAGATCGATCCAGTCCTGGACAAACAAGCCATGCTCCTGTTTTTAAACTGTGGTTTAAAACTGATGCCAAAAGTACATCGGTTTAGTTGAATCTATGTTTTCAAATCCCCTTGCCTGTCTAGTTGTGGCCATGTCAATAGCGGTGACTGTCAGTGCATACAGTATATCTAACACATCATACAATACTGTCTTACCTATATAATGCTACTAAAATAATAATATAAATATGTGCAGAAAGCTGTCAAATCCTTGCACAATGTCCTCGTAAAGCGTGTGGTTTACCCCTCCACTGTTCCAGGCTCTGGCCAGAGAGTTCTGTCCCTCAGTCAGAGACACGTCTGTCAGGATCTTCCCGTTCACCGCCATCACCTCATCTCCTGGCACGATCCCGCCTGGATGAACACACACGCACACACACACACACGCACACGCGCATGCACACACACACGCACACGCACACACACACACACCAGCAGAGTGAAGGTTCAGTTTATGTGACTGACAGGACTATCTTTAGTAAAGGGGGAATTCATTCATGTTTTGTAAACAGCAGTTGATACTGGAATGTAAGACAGCCCCAGGAAGTACAAGCCCAATCAAATACCAGCCAGAGATCGACATTTTGTCAATATTCTCTGTGTGACACAATAATAGGTTGGAGAGAAAATTAGCATTAAGCAATTTCTTTCTTGAATACAGTACTAATCAATATGTCAAACATAAACTCAATGTAAACAATTGACTATCCACAACTACCTATAACTGGTATTCTTAATAAAGCGCTCAATTATACATGCATACATTTGAGGACCCTAGCATGATTAGAACATGACTAACCATGCTTGTCTGCAGAACCACCTTCATAGATGGCAGATACCACTAGCTTTCCCAGGGGGGAGTCAACCCCCCCCTCCACGGCTAGGTCAAGTTGTCCAATCTGCAAATAATAGGAATTAGACATAAATTAGACATCCGATTTGAATCGTGAGATTAAGTAGACGTGCATTCAACCGTGCTAACCATTCATAGATCAAATGCTGCTTTCAGTAGAAACAGGATTTGAGACTGGACCACTCGTTACCTTTTTGATTCTGAGTAGCCGAACATCTCTGTCTTCTATCTGCTCAGTGGAGAACTGGCACAAGCAAGTAGTGAGAGGTGAGGACAACAACCTTAAATAGGGACTAGAATGGCCGCCATTTTGTGTTGCAAGAGAATCATTCCTTTCCGCACAAAAACATCTATGTGGGACGACTGTCTGCTCGAAAAATGCTCAGATGTCCTATCAAAGGTTCAATTCAATAGAACCATGGAGATGTTCTACAAGGGGTCTGCTAACATCGCTGGTAACACTTTGTCACAGGTGATCCATAGCTTTACACAATCCTAAAAAGGTCAACTGTGACATGACACACAATCTCACCAACCTGACATTTAAACTAACACTTAAAGCAAGGGGTTATAATATATAGATTCCTCAAGAGGAAGCTATCCACACAACCATCCTCAGTCTATTCCTTTACTAGGGACTCTCTAGTCAGACAGATTTGTATTAATACCTGTAATGGATAGTCAGCATTGTCAAAATCTTTTTCATGTCAGTGTATATTGAATACTACAAGCTAATACCAAGTATGTTGAGTGCAAATACAGTTACCATGGAGTAAGGATCAAAGTCCTCCACGTATTTCTGAAAGACCTGGAAACACCAAACACACAGCTTGTTAGAGTAGCTCAGTACATCAATACTGCTTTGACAGAGTCCATAGTCTGTGGAATCAATCGGATCCATTTATAGATTTCCTATTGTACGGTCCAAACCCCATTTGGATAACCAAGATGTTTTACACGATTAAGAAGTTGACCTTTTAAGGTCTGACTCACACGGCTCCATCCTTTGGCTCTTGAGTGAGTTTGGGGATACATGGTGGAGATTGGTGTGATGGCTGAGTTTTGAATGCTAGGTTTCCTTTGACAACCGCAACAATCTCATGCCTATGATAATGGATGGTCGAGTCAATATGAACTTTATTCTATGTTCAAGCAACTGCACCTTTGTTTCGTAAGAATATGCCAGACAGCACCACAGCAACACCTGTTCGAGAAGTGTTTGTGTGCTTGTCCATCTGCTCAATCTGCCTTTGTGTCCAACACAAACCAACCCTTGACTTCTGTACAACACAGTTCTGACCAGGTCAGCCCTCTAAAGGACAATCTACCCACACACCTACTGTAACTAACACACACACACATGCACAAACACACACACAAACCATCCAGGTGAATAGACTCAATACTAACAACCCATCTAACGTTGTGCTACTGAGGCTATAACTATCAAGTAGACGTACTTTGGAGACTTAACTGTATCAATAAATTATGCAAAGATAATGACGTACTAATAGATTGTTGACATGTTCAGCGCTTACCTCGGGCCTGGACAGGAGGGGAAGGGGCAAACTTTCCTACCGCAAAGTCTAACAAAGTCTAGTCTTAAACAAAGACTAGTCTTAAACAGAGTTTATGCAACTGGACCCAGATCTGACAGTCTGCACAGCACACAGAAGCATGCATTCACTGGGGGGTTACTTGTCTCTTGCTGGCCTTCAAGGAGGTGTTATTATACGGCACCATCCTTTTCAGCATCTCTGGAGGCTGTAACATAGGACCAGAGATCAGCTAGGAAGATGAAAGATGTGTGTGTGAGAGAGTGTGTGTGTGAGAGTGTGTGTGTGAGAGAGTGTGTGTGTGTGTGTGTGTGTGTGTGTGTGTGTGTGTGTGAGAGAGTGTGTGTGTGAGAGAGTGTGTGTGTGTGAGAGTGTGTGTGTGTGTGAGAGTGTGTGTGTGAGAGAGTGTGTGTGTGAGAGTGTGTGTGTGAGAGAGTGTGTGTGTGAGAGTGTGTGTGTGTGAGAGTGTGTGTGTGTGTGAGAGCCTGTGTGTGTGAGCGAGTGTGTGTGTGTGAGAGCATGTGTGTGTCTCACCAGGCCCTCAGAACGCTGGAGAGAAGGTCTGGATTGGTTGGAAGGCAGCATGACAGGCTTCGACATGACTGGGGCCATCTGACGCCTCTGGTTGGGGGGGCTGGGAGCTATCTGCTGTTCTCCCCCCACCCCCCCCACGCAAATGACAACAAATAATTGCGTTATATGGCTAGAATGGACGTATGCAATCAAACTGCTGTGCTCTAGAAGAGCACATTTCACACCAGGATTCTAATACAACATATTTGCAGCATGATGAAGTGTACCACAACTTCAAACACATATTTGGTTGATGTTTGGCAAGAAACCACATGACACACATGTCACAGTGAGAATCCTTGTGCCCTCAGACACACCCAGGAAGTTCCAGATGAGACTTACCAAGGGCCCGCTACTGGAGGACAAGCGGCTGGCATGTGACGTGTTTCTCATGACCTGAACCACAGTGGAACAATACAGTGATCTACTCTGGCCGCACGGGACCACAGAACACACACACACACACACGTGCAAAACGCTTGCACAGCCACACACTGGCAGAGAAGCACACTTGAATCACGTCAGATACCTCCTCCACACCTACAGAACTCTTACGTGACATTTCCTTTCTCTGCAATGAAACACCACCCCCACACACCACACCATGCAATTACAAAGTGTGGACACACACACACACTATATATTTAACATATATTACTTTCCCTGGTGGATTTAAGTACTGAGAAAGCCAACAAGACAGGCAGAGAACACAAACATTTCTCCTTCCCATCCTCTCCTTGAAGTAATGACACATTGAAGTAATGACAGGGATGGAGATCTCAATCAGGCTGCCCAGATTGCTTCAAGGAAGTGGATAGGAAAGGAGAGTGGAGGACTAGCTGTTTTAAACTTCAAATCCAAACTTGACGGAACACGGTGAGAGGCCCACCTTGGGGCTGGAGGGGTAGGACAGCTCACTGGCGTTAGCTGAGTAGAAGCCCCCCCTGGGCAGGTACCCCCCTGCCTCCCACTCACTCCTCTGCTCCGGGGGGCTGCTGGGAGGGTGGTACCCCCCGTAAGCATGGGACACCACCCTGTCCTCGAAGTGCTGGGGCGGTGGGGGGGGGGGAGGGGGAGGGGGTGGAGGTGGCGGGGGAGGGGGCGGCCTGGGGACTGGCTGGGGGGAGGAGGGGGGCCGGTAGGAGTGGGAGGGTGGGGGGTAGTGGAAGGGAGGGGGAGGATGCGAGGGAGGAGGGGGTCCAGGAGGTGGGGGCTGGCGCCCCCGGGACGCCACAGTGGACATGGTGGACGGGGCCATCCTGGAGGCCGGGGGGGATGGGGGCCGGCGATGGGTGGCGGTCCGGGGCGAGGGCCTGGGGGAAGGGGGGGAGTAGTTGGGGATGGTGGGGTTGAGTTTGGCGGAGGGCGGGGGCAGAGGCAGAGGGGGGGGAGGCTGGTTGGAGGTGGGCTGGGTGGGGGCCAGCCTCTTCAGAGGGCCCCTCAGACTCTGGTCCACGTCGTCCAGGTTGATGTCGTCCAGGTCAGTGGTGGCCAGCTGGAGGCCTCCTGGGAAGCGTCTCACCGAGGGCCCTGATGCCGGAGACCGAGGCGGGGACATCTGGAGGACAACCTCAGCCTCTCAGCACTCAGATCCAACAACATCCTCATCTACTATGAAGCAAACACTCAGCCTCCAGCATGTTCCTCACACACACACGTGTAACATGTCTGAGAGGAGATTTCCTACATTTGATCAATACTTCACAGGCCAATACAATTCACAGGCTACGTTGATATGCCTAACATTACATGTATTCACCCTTGGAAAAAGCGCTGTAGAACTGAGGCACAAACAGCTACAAAACCAGATGTAAGTGTCCAGAGAAGCAGAGAGGAGTTGAGAGGAGGAGGTGTGGGGGTGCAGCAGGAGGTGGTGTGGGGGTGCAGCAGGAGGTGGTGTGGGGGTGCAGCAGGAGGTGGTGTGGGGGTGCAGCAGGAGGTGGTGTGGGGGTGCAGCAGGAGGTGGTGTGGGGGTGCAGCAGGAGGTGGTGTACCTCTGGAGACTCGTTCTCCACGCAGGAGATCTGCTCCAGCCGGGTCTGGCACAGACGCTCCACCCAGTGCTGCACCTTCTCGGACTCCTCCAGATCCTCTCGCTCGGTCTCCGACACCTGGAGTGGCGGGCGGGTTTCACTCAGGGTGAGGGGGCATGCGTGACGCTCACAGGCTGGGGACCAACTCTAGGTTGGGTCTCCTAGTCACTCCATCATCTCCACACTCGCAGAGCCCCACAAGATCATCTCCACACTCGCAGAGCCCCACAAGATCATCTCCACACTCGCAGAGCCCCACAAGATAGCAAGGCATCACTTATCCAACAGCCAGACCGTGTGCTAAGCAGGTAGTTTAGCTAACGTTACATCAACTAGATACGACAGTGACCTCCGGCCCCTCTTTCAACACCCAATGAGATCCCCCCGCTGTAGCGCAGCATCACTTCCTGGTTCCTCCGTACCTCCTGGACCAGCCGGCTGATCTTGAGCTGCTTCTCTCGCTCCTGCATCTCCTCCTTCTCCTTGGCCAGCTTCAGCTCAAACTCCATCTGCTTCTTGTTCTTCCTCAGCTCCTGCAGTGTGTCCGTGCTGGAGGCCTGCTTCTTCTTCTTCTTCTTCTTCTCTCCTTTCTGACGTGCCGTTAGACATGTGGCTGAGGTTAGCATGCTCACCCCTACACCCCTCTGCCCCACACCACGCCCCCACACCCCTCTGCCCCACACCCCTCTTCCCTACACCACACCCCCACACCCCTCTGCCCTACACCACACCCCACACCCCTCTGCCCCACACCCCTCTTCCCTACACCACACCCCCACACCCCTCTGCCCTACACCACGCCCCCACACCCCTCTGCCCCACATCCCTCTGCCCTACACCACACCCCCACACCCCTCTGCCTTACACCACACCCCTCTGCCCCTACACCCCTCTGCCCCACACCCCCATGCCATGACCCCCAGCACTAAACCACACCATAAACTGGTTTCCTTGAAGACAAATTGCTTATCGATGTCACAACAAAAACTAACTGGAGATCAAACTGACATAGTGGCCTCTAGTACAACACAGAAGACAGTGAGGAGAGAGGCCCTGTCCATCCTCCTGACTTGACACCTGTTCTGTCACTCTCACAGCACAGCACACCACACACACACACACACACAGGATACCTTGCGAAGTGTGGGCAGCTTCCCTTCATATCGATAAAACCATCCGAAAGCTTGGGAGGGAGAGATGCATAGTGAGGTCAGTCTGATGCCCGACACGACACCAAGCAGGAGACCAGACTGGGTTTATCCAGGTCTTCCTGTAAAGGCATCTGACCAGACATCACAGTAGAGCTCAGTATCCTGTCAGCACTTCACCCAGCTGAGTAAAGCAGAAGACAGAGACTCATGTAGCGCCTCACGTAGCGCCTCGCGTAGCGCCCTCGCGTAGCGCCTCGCGTAGCGCCTCGCGTAGCGCATCAGTGGGTTGTTTGGTAGCACTGCTGTGCAGCACAGAGGTCACATCTACAGGTTTGAGAAGAGAGAGAGGGCCACCCAACACCGTAGGTTCCCACGGTGACAGGACTAAGAGACACGTGGCGGTTGTCAAGGGAAACGTGGGATGTCAACTCTGTTGTTTATCCGCTGACGTTGTTCTTGAGATGTGTGGGTGTGTCACGCCCCCTAGGGGCATCCTGAGATGTGCGGGTGGTGTTGTGTGTGTCACGCCCCCTAGGGGCATCCTGCACTCACTTCTCCCCCCTGCTCTTCCTCCTCCTCCTCCTCCTCCTCATCCAGAGAGGAGCTGGCATTGTTAGCTGGCCAGAGAGAGAGAGGGGGTGGAGGAGAGAGAGGTGGGGGAGAGAGAGGGGGAGAGAGAGAGGGGGGAGAGAGAGGGGGGAGAGAGAGGGGGGGGGAGAGAGGGGGGGGAGAGAGGGGGGGGGGGGGGGGGAGAGAGGGGGGGGGGGAGAGGGGGGAGAGAGAGAGGGGGGAGAGAGAGAGGGGGGGAGAGAGAGGGGGGAGAGAGAGGGGGGAGAGAGAGGGGGAGAGAGAGAGGGGGAGAGAGAGGGGGGAGAGAGAGGGGGGAGAGAGAGGGGGGAGCCACGGCACACACAAGGAAAAAAGAGGGAAGGAGATAATGAGAAGACATGCAGAGAGGAGAGAGGAGAGAGGAGAGAGGAAAAAGGAGGTGAGAATATTGATGCTGTATCCTAGTTAGCCTAGCATGCTGCTATCTCTCACAGATCAACGTGTTAGTTCTTATCCTCAATAGTCTCATCTCTGACTTTGAAGATAGAGCTTCTAGTGTTTCACTGTGCATAGAATGAGATCATTATTACAGACATACCGTATGTCCATTCTAATCATTTCAATTCTGTAGCATCAAAGGTTATCATGCAGGAAGTGATGCATGCAAAGATTTAGATGTGTCTCCTGTCTGCAAGGTGCTAGCTGTGCCAGGCTTACCGGAGGGTTTGGACTTGGGGGGAGGGGTGATCTCTGCTGGGGGGGCCTTGCTCCTGGGGCCTTTAGGGCTCCTGGGCTTGTCTCTGGCCCCCCAGTCCTCCTCCCACTCCCTGTTGTGTTTCCGCTCTGCTGCCTCAATCCTAGACACACACACATCAGAGCTACTGTGTGTGTGTTTATCAGAGCTGTTGATTAGTCACGTCAAGCAGGAGGACATACTTCTCCATCTCCTGTTTGTAGCGTTCGTCCTCCTCTGCCGTCTTCTGAGAAATCTCCATCTTCCTCCTGGATGGAGACAAACAATCCAGATCAACAGATGTACTCAGATCACTCAGCCTGGCTGTGTTTATGTATGCATCACATCTCTCTGTGTCTAGGAATAAGTATGGCTAAAAGACCATTTAGTGGGGGAGGAATACAAATGAGTTTCATCCAGCACTGATACATTATTCCTTATTCTTCCAGAGAGCTTTGGTTTGATTAGGCAGAGAACATTGTCTAAATATTGTGGATTGAAAAGTGGAAAGCAGCATTTGCCGCAACTCAAAATATTGGATGTGTGTCACAGTTTACTTTCTGTGTCTGGCAAATCTGTTGACACGGCAACAATAACTGCAAATATGAAAAGAGGCAGCACAACAAATTGCTCCCTAGTAAAACACAACGCTCTAAGATGACTGTTATTTCCGAACCCTTCCTCATCAGGATCTATCCAGGCTACTGTCTGGATCACTCTCCATCCCTGACTGAGTCTGGGTTGTAGTCCTGTATGTATGGCATTCGTTAGGAACAGGACCCTTGGGGACTACAGTACCCATGGGCTTGGTTTGGTGCAGGACTCACTGCTTCTCCTTCTCCTGCTGTTCCTTCACGATCTTGTTGGTCTCTAGAGCTAGCCTCTTCTGTTGCATCAGCTCCTGTCTGTCCAGCTGTCTGCGAGCCTCCACCGCCAGGCGCTCCTCGTCCGTCATGAACAGGTCACTGCCCTGCAAGAGGACACACACACACGCACACAGGTGGGGTCAGATACACATGGAGGTAAGGATACAGGGTTAAATAAATGACCTTTCAAAAACACACCTTCACGTAAACCAACAATGACAAAATACTGCACTGTACAGTGGATGGATGGGTGAATCCTAGATTACATCTATAGTACCTTCTTGAAGTCTATTATACAGAGACTAGACTGGTGTACTCACAGCTCCAGTGAGAACCGTGATGGTTAAACTCCTGCTGCTCTTCAGAACTCGGACCGCCTGCAGAAGCAAGAAGAGTCTCTCAGATCATTTATTATTCAACATGCAAACTCCATCATTTAAATATAGGGATGTCCTCTGCATATTCATATGGATGAGGTCACTGCAGTGAGCGTGTCAGGTTTTGCTCTGTGCCAAGAATGTGTCACCTCTTTGTGGTCCAGGTTGGTAAACTCCACCCCATTGACCTCCACAACCTGGTCTCCAATCTGCAAAGCAAGACATTGACTCATTCATGTAACTTGTTGTGGTAAATGCTTTATTTACATTCACTTCCATTTTCAGACTGTGCATGTCTTTTGACGGCCCCTGTTTGAACCCAAAAACTCAAGCGACACAACACACACACACCACACACACCACACACCACACACCACACACACACACTACACACACCACACACACACCACACACCACACACCACACACACACACACACACACACACACTACACACACCACACACACCACACACACACACCACACACACACACCACACACACACACACTACACACACCACACACACCACACACACACCACACACACACACACACACACACACTACACACACCACACACACCACACACACACACCACACACACACACCACACACACACCACACACACCACACACACACACACACCACACACACACACACACACAACCCTCACCTCCAGTCCCACTTCAGCAGAGAGGGATCCAGGCTTCACATTGCTCACGTAGATGCCTGGCTTCTGGGTGGGTCCGCTGGAGATGCTGATGCCCATGCCCTTGGTGCCCACCAGGCTCAGGAACACCTTCTTCTCCTTGATCTCCTTCCCTCCCATGGAGGCCAGGCCGGCCACGCTGCTCTTCTTCTCCTGAGGGGGGAGGAAGGAGACGCAAGCAGAGAACAAAGCAGTTGAACTCACGTACAGTGTGCTGCGTTCAGAGTGTCATGACCTGCAGACCTAGAGCGCCCGCTCACCCCAGACTCAGACACAAACTGGTCCACAAACTGCCACTTGAGGGCCTCTTCAGAAGAACTGGGGAAAAGGAGGAGGAGATACATGAGAGATGAGAGGAACCAGCAGGTTCAATAACACTGCTGTAGAAGCTGGGCCGAGGCCTGAGCTGTTCAAGAGAAGAAGACAAATCTGTTTCTTCTACCTCTTCACTGGAATCATCCCCACATCTGGTCAAAAGAACAAAAAAGAATGGAGATATTTATGGTTTGAACACTTTTACAGCCCAAATGTTGTTCTTAATCGGTATTTCACAGAGAAAGCAAACACAAAGTGTTCTTATTGTGGCGCTCGTGTGACTTACGCCTGACTTTGAGGGAGACAGTCTTCTTGGTCTTGATGAGATTGATGACCTCCTCGTGGATACAGGAGGAGATGGAGTAACCATTGATGCGGACAATCTCATCTCCCACCTTCAGGGAAGACAGAGGGTCAGAAGGTGTGTGTGTGTGTGTGTGTGTGTGTGTGTGTGTGTGTGTGTGTGTGTGTGTGTGTGTGTGTGTGCTTTCAGGTGACTCATCAGAGTTCTGGGCCAAACAGTTACTTGTATTTTTCTGGGAATATGAAACATACTCCATCTGGTGGACACTGGTGGTACTGACTACATCAGTTTGGTGGTTTTACCTACACACTCAACATAAACAACATACCTTAAAACCCTGTAAGACCCGATTTAAAATTTCAACATCACCTTTAGCTCTCCAAAAAACACATTTGCAAAGATTTATTTTTTTTTGAACGACCACATTTACATAACCAATGGGTCCTATTGTCTTGTCTTGCAATGCTATTGGATACATTTGGTCTTTCAAAAAAAAAAAAAAAAAATTGCAATTAAAGAGCTAAAGGTGACGTTGTAATTTTACAACAAGGGGTCTTACAGGGTTGTAAATCCACACACTCTCACCTGCAGCCCCACGTTTCCAGCTTGTCCATCCTTCACAATCTGGGATATGAAGAGTCCAGAGCCAAACTCCAGCCCCCCCCTCACGCTCAGGCCCAGCCCCTCCGGGTGGGTGCGGTCCAGACGCACCTCCTTCAGCTTGCTGCAGCCCCCAAACAGGAGGAGGAGGAGGAGAGGGGGAAGATCGAGAGTTAGAAGAATGGGTGAAGAATGTCAGACAAGAAGGGCAAAGGTAAGATGAATGTCCTTCTGGAACAATAAAGTGAAGTGAATGGAAAAAGAGATAATTAAAAAGGAGAAAGCATCTACACAGGTCAAGACAGCAAGCTAACTGTGGGGGGGGAGGGGGGGGAGGGAGGAGGGAGGGAGGGGGGGAGGGGGACTCACCGGGACCTCTTGGGGGTAAGCAGGTCGTACTCCACCTGGTGTTTGAGAGGGATGAGTGGCCGGATGGCGTCAAACAGGGGCAGGCGGATGGGTTCATTGATCACCAGCTTCAGGTCTCCCACCAGCACTGTCAGTTCCATAGACCTGAGGGGGGAGGGGGTGGGCAAGGAGTCAAAACAAGCACACCCGGCTCCACTCAAGTTTTTCAGGTGTTTTTAATTCGCTTCACAGTTGACGCTTCTGGAACTTTTTCGTTGTTGTTTTTTTGCATTGTGGTGCGAATCAAGGGCACCCCTTGCATTTCACAGGACTCGCTAATTGCTTTTGACTCCGTTCTGATGTGTCACTGACTGAACGCTTCATCATGGAAAAACAATACTTAAGAATGCAGAGTGGAATCTACTATGGAGCGTGACGAGTCCTGTATAACACCGCTATAAAATATGGGCCATTCCTAGAATGGAACCTGACAATGACAAAAGCCATCCACCTAGCCTGCTACATGAATTATTAACTGTTGCCTTTTCCTTCTTGACTTGACTGAAAAGCTAAAGGCCTTCAGTGAATAGCTGACCAGGCTTGACGGAGCACAGAGGAAACTGATCGTCCGCCTGGTCAATGAGGCAGCGGGGTTCTGACACCATACAAAGATGGAAACCTAACTCAGACCCTCCTAGTGTGCACAAGCATCACGGGACCCAAGTGAAACCAAATCCATCTCCCCTCATATCAGCCTCCGAACAAGTTCATACACACAGGATTTCGGAATTTAACACGCACACAAACATTAACAAACATTAAAAAGACATGCTCTGGAAATCTTTAGTTGCCTATTTCTGACTCTCGCTTCTCACGGAAAGCAAATCCACAAATATTTTATACACATACAGAACAGGCTGAGCAGATAACAATTATTCTACACAAAATAAAATGTTGGTCCTGAAACAATGACATCACAGACTTTCAGCCAATAGCAGGCAAAAGTTAAACTACAAATAAGACAACTGACAAAAAGTGTGCCAGATATTGTACTCACTGGTGATACATCCGGAGAACATCGTACAGGTAGTCCTTCTCTGCCTCGTTGTCAATCAGCAGCTCCACCTAGACCAAGCAGAACACACCACTTAGCCCGGAGTCCAGCACAACACACACACACACTAGAATAGGAACCGAGTCCTGGACCGAGTCTGGACTAACAATCCTCTGGCACCTACATAAACACATCCTTCTGCTGTGGTCGGTGGGTTTGTGTGAGAGACGGTGCATGTAAGAGTGTGCTCATACAAACCTGATGGCGGCTTAACTGCTGCAGGAAGGTTTTGAGGAAACGTTTAGGCCAGTCACAGATGTAACACATCTCCCTCCTTCACAGATGGAGGCTGCCTGAACTGTGTGTGTGTGTCCGGGTGTGTGTGTGTCCGGGTGTGTGTGTGTCCGGGTGTGTGTGTGTCCGGGTGTGTATGTGTGTGGTCCTGTATGTCTACAATATCCTTCCTCTCAACAGGTAAAGGTAACAGGCCCTACTAATACTGTAGACTAAAAGCTACAGACTCTCATCACACAACGGACCGGGGTGTGTGTGTTTGTGGATGTGTGTGTGTGTGTGTGCTTGTGTGTGTGTGACTGGGGGGGGGGGGGGGTTGGATGGATGGACGAAGCAAGGAGGAGGTTGGAATAGTGATGTCAGAGGTGTCATCTGACCTACCATGTGACTAAAACCAGCCAGTCACAGTCTTTAAGAGTCTCAAACACAGGTACACACACTTCCTGGTGTATAACATGCAAGTACAAAAAATATATATAAAGTGGAAGACATTTAGACAATGTGAACTGGTTGCGTACATGTTATGGTGTCGTTAAAATATATGACCCTTGTGAGCAGAGAGAGGTTACGGCATGTGGGCAAGGCAGGGTAGATTGCATGGCACCCTGACGGTGAGTCTGCATGAACTTTGGCACCATAAAAGATAAGGAAGATAATCCTCTGTGAGACATGAGGAGTCAGGAAGGCAACAGACCTCTGAACTGACACATGATTCAACCTACAACTTTTAAAGAAACATTTCATGGCAAGACATTTTCCCCCAAAACCTTAGATTGGGATTTCGATCTGTGCTTTTTAAACATCTAACAATACACAACGTGTCAACAAAGCACCCACACGCCATTCCCCTGGGAACCAAGCCTGTTCTGTGTGACCCCCGCCTGCCTGGGACTGCCTCTAATTGCAACAGTAAATTGTCACATCCATTCCGCTCTGCTGGTCAGCTCTGGTGCTGTTTAAATTATCTAATGGAAAACTGCCCTTTGTAAGAGACTGTGGTGTAGCTGAACTACAGATGTCTCTGAGCTTTTAGTCCAAGCAACGCCCTGACAATATCATGTTTCCACCTTCTCTTATCTATTACTCATAGGTACCACCTACAGCAGATAACTTTAACATCAAACACAGTTGTGTATCACATAATTCCACAACAACACTGCATTTACTATAATTACTACTACTAGGCTAATACTACTACATTTGCATATCAGAGTCAGACTGTTTAGGTACAATTTCACCGTAAGCTGATAAATATTTGTGCAGCCAATAAGGATACAGAACATAGAATGCTTGCTTTCTGGATCAAATAAATATTTATTTAAATACGTTTATTTCTTATGGTAAAATGATGTGTGTCACATTCTACTATGTAAATCCCTCAACCCTCGCACAGAAACGGGGTATGATCATAAACTTATGAAAGAAAACGTGACTGTTCAATAAGCTTAAACTAGTGGAAGACTAGCTAGACATAGGCCTACAGACGGGGCATTGTTTGATAACCCATCAAAGAGGAAATAAACTTCAAGAAAGCATAATTACAACTTAAACAATCAAAATTATTAAACTTCCGACAACCTTACCTTGTGTCTAAACTCCCGTGCTACTTTTCGTTCCATTTTGACCGGAATAATAGCCTTCTATTTCACCGACCGATGTCTGATTGTGCTGTGTCGTACTGAATGCGTGTGGACGTCGGAGCCATCGGCGGAGGTTTACACAAACAGTAGCTAGGTGGCGGTAAAGTGCAGAAATGCATTATTTTCGATGGAAACGTACAGTAGCCTCTTACAGTATTTTGAACACGTTACATAGGTGGCATCACTGGCATGGATTTGAAGACAGTCTCATTCGTACTTCTGTCAACACCACCACCCACTCGACGCAGCACTTTCTTTGCTTCTCAGTCTTTCTTAATCTCAACGACATGTATTCAACCAGAGACACACTGGGAGAAGCTAAAGCTCATTGTGACCATACAACTGTGATTCCATAAGCAATGGCTTAAACTGGACACATTAAGTTAGAAGCAATAACTGACACACACTTATAATGTAAAGTTGGTATAATATTTTAGTAAAAATTTGGGGAAAAAGTAGGCCTATTCCATATCCCATCAAACTCATACAATCCTCGGTTTACTTGCATTTGAAAGCACACTTTTGGCTGTTGAAGCCTGTTAAAATGAACAACAGTACATTTACATGTATTCATTTACTAGACGCTTTTATCCAAAGCGACTTCCAAGACAGAGCTTTACAAAAGTGCATAGGTCACTGATCATAACAACGAAATAGCCCCAAACATTGCGGGTAGCATACATTGTCAAAAACCAAATAAGTGCCAAAGGCCAGATCCACAAGAGCATGTAGTTAAACAAGTTACAATTAAACAACATGAACTTCAAGAGTAAAATAGTTTCAAACCTATCTTATATTTTGTACTTTACAATAATTGTAAGCCACAGTGGGGGACATGTTTCAGAAGTCTGTTATCACATTCTGCACTGTCCAGCTTTGTCCGCTGCACTTCTGGATGACTAACTCATAGTATGAGTTTGTCCCCTGCGCAATCTCCAAACACCGGTGTGTGTGGCGGTTCCTTATAGCTTGACCCTGGAGAGAGAGAGATTATATCTAGATAAATATAGACAGTTAGATTGATACAAAGATAGGAAGATATATATAGGTATTTAAATCTATTTTATATCTTACATATTATTTAGCTCTTTAATATGAGACTTTTTTATTTAATTTATACATTCTACTTTTTAAATTAAGATCCGTATATGTTTATTGTATGCACCTTCCTGCCACAGTAAATTCAGTGTTTGTGTAAACTTACATGGCAATCAAAACAGATTCTGATTCTGAGGTAGATACCTGTTTGAAATCCCAGTGCAGGTGCAGCTCTCTGCGCTGAGCCAGCTTGCAGTCCTGCAGAGTGGGGGCGTTCCCGGAGCCTGGGTCCACCAGGCAACGGTTGCTGTTGTAGTTGTGAGACTTAATCCCTCCTACGTAGATCTCTCCCTTGCTGTTGTAGTAACATAGCTGTGTCTGTGTCTGTGTGTGTGTGTGTGTGTGTGTGTGTGTGTGTGTGTGTGTGTGTGTGTGTGTGTGTGTGTGTGTGTGTGTAAGACATAGCACATCACGTCAGGTTGTATCGCATCGTATAAGTCATCATATCACACACACCGCATGATGTCTTATGATCTCATACAGTATCTAAACAGCAGCATGACACATCCCTGTTGGGTAGAGTAGCCTACAGGAGTCAGGTGGCTGAGCGGTGAGGGAGTCGGGCTTGTAATCCGAAGGTTGCCAGTTCGATTCCCGGTCATGCCAACTGACGTTGTGTCCTTGGGCAAGGCACTTCAACCTACTTGCCTCGGGGGGAATGTCCCTGTACTTACTGTAAGTCGCTCTGGATAAGAGCGTCTGCTAAATGACTAAATGTAAATGTAAATGTACCTGTGGAGAGTAATAATGGCACCCATAAAGGATGGGAAGGTTCCCTGGAACAGCCCCCTGGTCTACACAGAACTCTGGAAGCAGGTCGTTCTTTAACTGGGGAGATATAGAGAACTTTTAGTATTCATTGTAACAGCACTTTTTGTTCAAAAATACATTACTGATGAGTTTTTAGTGCTGCTAAAGTGATGGTGAAACACGGTCTATTGAAACATGATAAGACCACATTTTATATAGCGATGTTTGTTATCATCATTGGTTATTGACAAGAACAAAAATTTTGACTTGATTAATACCAGTAATAATACACAGAATCAGTGAGCAGGGACCAGTGCCCTACCCCTCCATATGCCAGCAGGGTGTCCCACAGTGCCCTACCCCTCCGTATGCCAGCAGGGTGTCCCACAGTGCCCTACCCCTCCGTATGCCAGCAGGGTGTCCCACAGTGCCCTACCCCTCCATATGCCAGCAGGGTGTCCCACAGTGCCCTACCCCTCCATATGCCAGCAGGGTGTCCCACAGTGCCCTACCCCTCCGTATGCCAGCAGGGTGTCCCACAGTGCCCTACCCCTCCGTATGCCAGCAGGGTGTCCCACAGTGCCCTACCCCTCGGTATGCCAGCAGGGTGTCCCACAGTGCCCTACCCCTCCATATGCCAGCAGGGTGTCCCACAGTGCCCTACCCCTCCATATGCCAGCAGGGTGTCCCACAGTGCCCTACCCCTCCATATGCCAGCAGGGTGTCCCACAGTGCCCTACCCCTCCGTATGCCAGCAGGGTGTCCCACAGTGCCCTACCCCTCCGTATGCCAGCAGGGTGTCCCACAGTGCCCTACCCCTCCGTATGCCAGCAGGTTCTCCCACGTGTCCAGCATAGGATAGACATGGTCCAAGTACCACTGGAAAGGTTTACACTTCAGCTGCTCTCTCAAAGTCTTCCTCTCCGACACATCTCCTATGTCAATCCCATGATCCTGTGGATGTGTTCAGATATATATATATATTTATATATTTGTATATATACAGTACCAGTCAAAAGTTTGGACACATGGAAAAAAGTTTGGACACATTTTCCCATGTGTCCAAACTTTTGACTGGTCTGTGTATATATATACAAAAAGCACAAAAACAAAGTTGAATCATCATCAATGAAAAAACAAAAATCATTTTTCAGTACAAGGTTGATGTCCACTTATCCAGACAGACCTCGATTTTACTCAATTCCTGATAGAGGTTGCATTTCAGAGGCTCAAGGTTTTTCCAGACCAGTTACATTGAGGCAGACCTTTACTGGCAGGTTATATTGAGGCAGACCTTTAATGGCAGGTTATATTGAGGCAGATCTTTAATGGCAGGTTATATTGAGGCAGACCTTTACTGGCAGGTTATATTGAGGAAGACCTTTAATGGCAGGTTCCAGGCGATGTTGATGTTGTGTTTGTAGTCGTCCATCCATATCTCTGCTACCCTCAGAGCGTTCCTCTGCATCATGGGTGTAAGGTCTGGCAGGTAGGGCTTGTGGGCCCGCTCGATGTGGGCCAGCCTGGAACAAGGCACCACCTCCACACTGCCTCCACACAGCCACACCTGCCCTCGGGAACAAAAGACCAGCAAGACCATTCAATGGTCCTTCACAAGACCTTCATTTCAATGAAAACAAGGTCATGGGAATGAAAAAGCATATAGTGAGTGTGACTCCTCTACTGACTCCTCTACTGACTCCTCTACTGACTCCTCTACTGACTCCTCTACTGACTCCTCTACTGACTCCTCTACTGATTCCTCTACTGACTCCTCTACTGACTCCTCTACTGTGCAGAGGGCAAGGAACGATCAGGTAAGATTGTAGAAAATGTTGTCTTGACAATTTAAACAAGCTGAAGTGCCTTGCGCAGATTCATGGGTAACTTACGCGTATTCCCAGTTCCACATTCTCTCCTCCATAAATTTTCATCCCTCCATCCAGTCCTCCGATCTCTCCTAGGAACTTCCTGTCAGCTACTAAGATTCCCATGACAGAGGGACTCCTGTACAAGCAAACACACGTCACATGGAGAGTGACATCACACGTCACGTGGAGAGTGACATCACACGTCACATCACACGTCACATGGAGAGTGACATCACACGTCATGTGGAGAGTGACATCACACGTCACGTGGAGAGTGACATCACACGCCACATGGAGAGTGACATCACACGTCACGTGGAGAGTGACATCACACGTCACATGGAGAGTGACATCACACGTCACGTGGAGAGTGACATCACACGTCACGTGGAGAGTGACATCACACGTCACATGGAGAGTGACATCACACGTCACATGGAGAGTGACATCACACATCACATGGAGAGTGAGAGGAGGGAAGAGGAGAGTATAACAAAAGCCTACAACAGAGTAGAGTAAAGCAGAGTAGAGTACAGTAGAGTACAGTAGAGTACAGTAGAGTACAGTAGAGTACAGTAGAGTACAGTAGAGTATAGTAGAGCACCAAGCCATCCAACTCAAATATTGCCCACAGAGGGATCCTCTTTTTGACACAACTTACTTTCCAGGTTTGGTGTCATCATGTAGCTTATACCACTCTGGTGTGAAGCTCTCATACATGCACCACAGGGCCCAATCAAAGGCATGGGCAGCGGGATGGTAGCGCTCCACCTGTAGAGTGTCATAGTGAACGTTGTCAAACACAGGGGTCGCCACCACCGTCCGGTCTTCCTGGATCCTGGCCACAGGGGTTCTGCCCTGCAGGGATGGAACCCATGAAGTGTGGACAAGAAACACAAAGAATAAGAACTCAAACATGGTTCAGTTCTATTGAGTTTGTTTATGTGTACTTTGCATAGAGTCAACCCCAGTTTCTGAAAATATTCACCATTTGTCCAAGAGGACACAGTTAAGTCGAAGGGCAACTGTCCAGTCAGAGTACCTTGTAGAAAGCGCATGGTTGCAAACCCCCTGAGCTCCAAACTCACCATCCCAGGTGGACTTCGATGTGGGCGTCCAGAATGGCCACCACGTCTCCTGTGGCACGTTCCCATCCCGAGATGCGAGCTTGAGTCAGACCCATCTGCTTCAAGTGTCTCACAGTCTTCACAAGCCCTGGACGCTGGACATGGACCTGCCTCACATAGTCGGTCAGCTTCTCCCCCAAGTCCTCTGAGGTAAATCACAGTCACATTGATGAACTGTGGACAGTGACATTAAGAAACGTACCTGGACACAAGGTAATACTTCATACACGCCAAGTTGTAGGTGCAAAGCCTAAGGGCCACATATATGCTACACAAGACAACAGTAGTAACAGCTACATGTGACATGCCTAACCATTGAATGTTTCTTGAATATGTGTTTATAGAAATCCAAGACTCACAATCTATTCCATTGACCGGACCTCTTAAATGTATGACCTATTCTGTGAAGTCATGTTGAGTCAACTTTAAGGAGATGGATAACCCACCGTTGGAGCTGTGGTCGTCCACTAGGATGATCTCCTTCAGCAGGTGAGCAGGGGTGCGCTGGATGATGCTGCAGATGGCCCTCTGGATGACTGACAGGGCCTCATCCAGGTAGATCAGTACCACACTGACGCTTGGCAGGTCTTTGGGATAATTATTCAGCAAACACCTTTAGAGAGCATAGAGAGTGATAAAGCTCGGTCGTGGTATTGGTTGAACTTAATGGCAGTTTGTTGAAAACCTTCTGGTCATATGTAGGAGGATCCTTCACTTAAAGGGTTAGGGTTACTACCTCTTGTCTCTCGTATCTGGAATCTCTCGATCTAGTGGTATTCGATCGCTCAAGAAGACGTTGTAGCCGTATTTCTGGAACAACTTCTCTGCCTCTTTCTGTTCGTCCTCCAACAACCCGTCCCCCCATTCGGCGAAGAGGTAAGAGTTTGGGAACAGCTTTGGTGGTACCTGCTCATCCTTCACAGCAGGAGTCATCTTCACAGACAACGATTCATGGACTTGTTGATTGGAGGATTCTATCAGTTTGGCTGCGGAGAAATATGACTAAAGTAGTTTGTCATATATACAGGATGATCCTTAAACTTCTGATATTTTCTTAGTGGGTAAAATATCAACATGCACACAAGTAGTGAGGTCTGTGTGCAATGATATCATGAATAAACAATTGTACTATCTTTTATGTAATGATTAACTTGTACAGTGATCAGGGGCGTTGTTAGTCATACAATTCTATTAGTTAAATTCCTTTGATTTTACAAGCGTAGATTGAGATACTGCGTTTATTTTATCTGGGATTATCAATCAAAATTAATGCATTGACTAATAAAGTAAATTGTAAAACTCTAACTTTAGATGTTACTGGGGCACAGCAGATTTATACTAGGGCACGTGCCCCAGTAAAAAGGGTCTAACGATGCCCCTGTCAGTGATAGGGGTGGGGTCTACAAGCCTTAATAGACATTGGAATGCAAATTGCATATCACTTGTTTTAAGAAGTACATTTGTCATGTTCTAATGAGGGGTTTAAATCAGTGCCCTAAACACTGCATCTCAAACGTGGTTTTGACTTTCATCACTCACATAGCTTGTCGATGTTCTCTTCCATCCTTTGCAGTCTTCTGACCAGCATGTCCTCGCCACGGTCCTCCCTCAGAGGGAGAGAGTGTGGGTGCTGATGACCGTATGGCTGCGAGCCAGACCTGTTGGTCTGTATCACAAACATGTACGTAAGCAGGAGGACGGTTCCAAAGAGTATCCCAGCCGCTGCTAAAACCGTGAGTCTCATACCTCTGCGTTAGGGCGTATAGTAACATCTACCAGAAGGCAAAAGAGGAATTATTCAAAGTCAAAGTTGATATTGAGTCTTTTAAGTCAATGGAAAACCTGCTACTACTGCTTACCAGAATTAAGTTCTGAACCAGAGGTTGAAACTCCCTCAACTACTAGTACTGCAATAAAACTGTTATCTAAACAGAACAGATAGCATTTCCATAAATGAAGGTGAAAGAGTAAGTACACATTTTTACAGGCTTTTCTCAGTTGTAAATATTAAGACACATTTAATACCACAAAACTAAAAAATATTGTAGTGAACCTGAGGGACTGGGCCAAAATCAAGGCACATTTGACGTCTGAAACAGGTTAGAAGTAATAATGGTATTCTACTAACAGTTTATACTTTTGAACCTTTGAACTTTGATCCTGTCACTGATAATGTGATTACCCAGTACAACTCCTCCATGATCCTCCTGCAAACATTGTTGCTTGACGCTCAAGTCATACAAGGGCTTGCTATTTGAAGGAAAAGTGTGCCAGGAATCAGATGGACCAACTGGGCCCTCCTAATGATCTACATCCTCATCTAAAATATGAATGAATTAATAGTTTAGTTACATCATAAAGACATTTATAAATGTGTCATTCTGATTTCCATTTAAGAGTACCGATACAAACAAAGCAATTATGTCAAGAAATACATATTAACCATAGAAAATTGTTTAGATAATTATCTTTTATTTATTTATGTACAGAGAAGTTGTAAAAGACAACAGAGTATTTCAGGAGACGGTGGTGGCTGGTTGGACCCGGCCACTGCTCAATAGTTGACTGTTTTGGCTGGCTTGGTCTCGTCCAGCTCGATGTCCAGGTAACGGAAACGTCTGTGGCGCCGGAGGATTTCGATGGCCTTCTGCTCCACAGAGGACGGGACGATCCCCAGGTCCTCCAGGCCAGGGAGCCCAGGGTACTTCAGATCTGTGGTGTGGAACTGGAAGGGCACGAGAGGAGCAGGATGAGGGAGAGGTTAAGATAGAACATCTCAACATTTACTGACAACGTAGAAGAAAAGACACGCGCCACATGGAGACTTCAAAGTTATCCTGTAAAACTTGACAAACTGATTTCCTAGCTCTCAGACTCATCTGAATTCATTAAGATACTGGTATGGGTTATTGTCATAAAGACTTCCTGACACGTCTGAATGTATTAAGTTGTTAGTATTTGTGTGTTTTAAACTAATCTTACCCGGTCTACTTTATCTGGGGTAGTCCATGGCTCAAATGGATTCATCGCAAAGAAACTAGCAACAAGGCTGAAACAGAAAGATAAAACAGTTTAGAAAAAATCTGATATTAGATCCATGTTTAGACATGCATGGAATACTTAACATTTCCCATTTGGGGTACGTTGGCAGTTGTGAAACTACTACAATGAAGTCAGTGCAGCGACTGATCTCCACATAGTGCACATCAAGCACCTGATCTCCACATAGTGCACATCAAGCACCTGATCTCCACATAGTGCACATCAAGCACCTGATCTCCACATAGTGCACATCAAGCACCTGATCTCCACATAGTGCACATCAAGCACCTGATCTCCACATAGTGCACATCAAGCACCTGATCTCCACATAGTGCACATCAAGCACCTGATCTCCACATAGTGCACATCAAGCACCTGATCTCCACATAGTGCACATCAAGCACCTGATCTCCACATAGTGCACATCAAGCACCTGATCTCCACATAGTGCACATCAAGCACCTGATCTCCACATAGTGCACATCAAGCACCTGATCTCCACATAGTGCACATCAAGCACCTGATCTCCACATAGTGCACATCAAGCACCTGATCTCCACATAGTGCACATCAAGCACCTGATCCCCACATAGTGCACATCAAGCACCTGATCTCCACATAGTGCACATCAAGCACCTGATCTCCACATAGTGCACATCAAGCACCTGATCACTGGATCTGACCCAGGGTGTTCTTAAGGATTCCAACATGTGTGTTGGTCTGCAGGTTTGTAACTCAGGTGAATGAAAAGGGGGGGGGGGGGGGGATGGTGAATACTCACTGGTACAGGGGTCTGGGGAGAGGGTAGCACACAAAGGGCCTGTGGGCCACAGCGTAGACATACTCCACCAGGTCATGGAGGAGGTAACGGTTGGGTCTGGGTCCAGGAGACAAAGCATGAACAAAGAGGGATGACTGATTGCTAGAATTGTGTGAGGAAAAATGTAGTGAGACCAAAACATGCGTTGCTGTTCTGTGGGTAAACCACCATGTGATGTCATGTACGATGCTTTTCTCCAATCCATCGCAGAGTGACATAGATGTAGTGCTTACGGTTTAGTATTTAGAACCATTCCACATTGGCCTTTTGAAGGCGAGATCAGTATGGAGCCTAACTCTCCTTACCCCACTAGGGCATAGGTCCTCCCGTTGGCATCCGGGTCTTTGATGGCGCTGATGATCGCCTTGGCGACATCCACAACCTGAGGGGCATAAGTTAGGTTTGTGACTGACTGGAATGTACAGTAGCAGGTGGGGCTGCAGATCCAGGGAACACAACTATACGGCTTTGAACCCAACGAAGCTTCTCAGTATTTGGCTTGCAGGGGTGCTGTGCAGGGGTGCTGTGCAGGGGTGCTGTGCAGGGGTGCTGTGCAGGGGTGCTGTGCTACCCAGGTGGTTAGATGTGCTCTAGCAGTGTTAGCCCCTCCAGCACCTTGCATGTGTGTGTGTGTGTGTGTGTGTGTGTGTGTGTGTGTGTGTGTGTGTGTGTGACCAGTAGTAACACACACTCACATGAACAGGCTGCTTCACAGTATCCTTCCCCATGGAGATGAGAGGCACTGCTTTCCCAAACCAGCGCATGTCTGTTGGCAAAGACACACTTTTAAAAACAAATCAAGGCCAGAATATGTCCACAGGTGTAAAAAGTCATTCCTCCAGCATGTTTGAATGTACATGTCAGCCAGTGAGTAAGCCATGTTTTCAAACTCGGAAGAAAAACGAAAAACGACTAAAATAGCTCCCTCTACTGTCACAAGAGATGTACAGCTTACTGGCAAAATGGTTGAAGAACTTGTCCTCTCTCCCGAAAAACTCAGATGGTTTCATGATGATGGCATCTGGGAACTCATCCCTGACTGCTGTCTCTCCTACCGCCTGCAGGGCAAAACCATTCACATCATATACTGTGTGTTTGTATATATACATATATATATATATATAATACTTTCACATGCATCAGATATTCCAGAACTTCCCATGGGAGTTCTGAGGCAGGTGGGGCACCTTGTTCCTCAGGTATTTGGAGGGGCTTCGGATGTCAGCGTTCAGGTGGGACATGTGAATCAACTTGGTGATGCCGGCCTCTCTGGTTGCCTTGGCGATCTGCTGAGGGATGGAGACATACGTGTCTTCGAAGCGGTAGTTGCTGCAGGTGGAGAGAGGAAGGTTTCACTGAAGGACTTTGGCCAAGTCAGCAGCCTCAAATATCTCCAAATGTATATTTGATTTAAATAAAACACATGGAAATAAATGTATACATAAACCAATTTGTTTAAATCGAAATCGGACCAGCAATTTTTTTAAAGCGTTTTTTTATGAACTAGTCCTCTTATACATTAGGGATGTAGTGATCAACTTAAATTACTATTAACCACTATTTAAAACAGCTCGGTTTTGTAACGGCTCAGCTACAGCGAGTGTTTCTGTTCTCACCGCGTCAGACTACGAAGCCCCACCTCAGACTCCCAGAGACATTTAGTTTGTCCCAATGTAGTCAGCTACACCTAGCTACTACACATATCAACAGACCTTGTCTCGAACTCTCGTCCCACCAGGTTGATGACCACGTTGGCAGTTCTCCAAGGCCCGCTTGATGGAATCCTTGTTCCTGGCATCCCACTCCTAGCAAGAGGAAGAGGAAAGCATGAAGGAAATATAGAAAGACAGTATTTCTGTGTTGTTGGATGTTTGTTTGTTGGCTCTTCCAACTGCACATAAGAAACAGTTCCACACTAGTGGGAGAACATGTGTACTCTCTACTGAGTCTATACTGAGGGAGGACATTGTGAGAATACAGACTAGGCCTTTGGAGATAAGCAACATAAAACATCTTAAATATGTCTTTCTGTATTGATTTACCATGAAGATGATTTGTCCTAGATCCCCCATAGGCCTGAGGTACATCAGGTCATACTGGTCACAGCGATGGGGAACTACGATCTGGGAGCCCATGCGACCTACAAACACAAACGATGTGTTCATCTTAAAATACAAACCAGCTCTTTTTTTCAACAAATTGGAGAACATTTTATAATCTAAGAGCACTTTTGAGATACGGTTTAAAACTATAATTTTTCAAATCCATCGCAGTCCTAAGTCCTAGATGCAGATAAAGTTCAAACCAGTTGGTTTACAACCTAGACTCACCAAGACGGTTGACCACATATCTGCCCAAGAAGCCTGTGGCCCCAAACACTGTAGCAGCGACCCCACTGGAGGATGAGCGGCCGCCCTTGCCTTTCGGGATGACGGCATGGTGGACCTTCCTCTGCTGGACTGTCACCGGGACGGCTGACAGCAGCACGGGGGAGCAGGAACCTGAGGACCAGGGGAGGGAGAAGAATAGAAATATGAAGAGGTATGAAGGTTTATAGTGGTAGTATGCAATCTAGCTTGATAACGTGCCAGCGACATAATTAAGCTTACCACCGACGTCAGTGGGAAATTTACGAGTAAGAAGTTACCACTACTACTTACTGCATAGCTACAACATTATTGATGTCATCTTTAGCTATTTGTTCAGCCGCTTTTATTGAATTGGCTAAAACCACGTATGTAAGCCGGTGATGTCCGCAAACAAACCACCTAAGCCGGCTATCTAGCAATGCCATGGCAGCTTACGCTAGCTACCCAATTCAGTTTGACTGTCTATATTGCTAATGGATTTACAATTTATGTAACACACACTTAATTTACAGATAGCAAGTCACAGGGAAGGCATCGTCAAGTTATAGCTTTGACTTGGTGATTACCAGCTAGCTTAGTCCTAGCTCGCGCTAGCTAGCGGCCGCTAGCAGTTACTACTTCATAGACCTAGTAGGTCACAACACAACAGGGTCACAGAAGATGGAACTACGGGTTTTAAGCCATGCAATCTTCCCCTTTGACGTAATTGTATCGCCTGTCTCACATTCATCTATATGATGTACAAAATAATTATTAAATATGAGCTTTATAAAGTATTACTCACTTGAGATCCTGGGAAGGACACTCGCAGGACGGCTAACCAGCGCTGCAGCCGCCATGATTATTTTCTGACAGAGGTCTCAGATACGGCAAGTAGGAGAGGTCAAGTCGGAACGCAAAACTCAAAATACAATACATTTTTGCCTTAGCTTAACCCTAACATTGCAAGCCGGTGTTGCTGTATACTATACTCGTGCGTGTTCACCTGTCGGATGTTTCATGTCTTTATTGCTATAATTAATGCCTCAAAGATGCATCTCTTTTTTTGTCGATAAAGTAGGCCAAAACATAGTTATGCGATTGTAATGAGCTGAGTTGGCACATTGATAGTTTTGCAATTAGTCATACTGGATATGTTCAGTGTTCATTCTGAAGAAATCAGTCTTACAAAATTGAAATACATTTTTTTATTTGCCGATAAAATACATCAAAAATAGCCACACTATCTTTGGGACACATCAATTAAACCCATTTCCACTTTTCTGTATGGGCAGGTCTAACGGTAGACTTGTTCAGATCCCGACGTGTGTTTAGAACACAGATTCCTGACGTCATTATGCCAGGAGGATCTGTCATACAGAAGTTTTTACTCTGTCAATTCAATTACATTTTTTTATAGCACATTTAGTAATTGAAACCAATGATATATTGGGCACTGTGGAGGTGGGTATAGAATCTGAAAGCTAATTTGTTGCTTTGAAATTGCAGTTGAAGTTTTGACGTATGTGCTTAAGATGTGAGTATAGGCCTTGTCAGTGTCCATGGCATAAGCAAGCAGCCATACCTGCACATTCTTGACTATACTAAATCACTTTGGATCAACAGCATCATGCTATAGTAACTGTACATTATAATCCCTTCCTGGCAGAGGACATTGATGTTTTCAGGGTTTTGTTTTGTTAACAGGATAGTGTTCACCTTCCTCTACTCAAAGGTACATCAGTAAAGTGCAAGGATTCTAATACTGCAAGGCACAAACTATCAACAAAAGGATTTTCACTCAATATGTACCAGTAAAAAATATAATAATCGCATAAACAATAGATTACAAAATCTCTCTTTCTTGAATAATAACACATGTACAAGTAAAACCTTGTCTAAACTTTACAATAACCTGAACCATTATCTTTAACTCTGTACCATACATTACATTAAAAAGATCACAGCAGGGATATGTACAAGAAAATCTATTAATTATAACAAATTCACCTTATAGGTTATGATTCGGTCAAACGTTCATGCATTAGGAAATCTCATATCTCTTAACCATCATACATTTGTATTATTATTGTAACTAATTACATAAGATATACAGAGCTTTAAAAATGTTTTACCAAACTGTTGAAAGAAGTTATAATAAAAGCTTTCTTTGGCTCTTCCTTTATTGCACGACACACCCTTTCAAAAACGAGTACTTCTATTGGGTTAGGATTAAAGGATGTCATGACAGAAAGGAAGACAGAAATAAAAACATCTTGCAGCAGAAATGCTTTGGTACAGCAGACTGTATGATCTATACACAATGTACATTGTACAAGACTGATCTAAAATACAATATTTGACATTTTAAGGAGAACGTTTAAGAAACCCATCTTTGCGTTGTGAGGAGGGGGCTTTCCTGTACCCCAGTCCTGTGGCCAGAGAGGTGCCCCTCCCCTCCACACATCCCTTAGTCAGGCTGCTACATGATTGGTGGTAAACATTGGGAGACTTCCCGATTCTCTCTGTCACTGATAAGTACTTCCTGCTGGGGTTTGATGATGATGTGCACGGGCCTCTCCCCGCCTGCTTCCTGCTTGGTGTCCTTGGAGACCCTGGCCACGCCCTCACACACCTCCTCCTCCGCCGACGCACCGATGGGGCGCAGACGCGCTGCAGAGGTCATGTTGCCGTGCGCTGCAGAGGTCATGTTACCGTGGGCTGCAGAGGTCATGTTGCCGTGCGCTGCAGAGGTCATGTTGCCGTGCGCTGCAGAGGTCATGTTGCCGTGCGCTGCAGAGGTCATGTTGCCGTGGGCTGCAGAGGTCATGTTGCCGTGCGCTGCAGAGGTCATGTTGCCGTGCGCTGCAGAGGTCATGTTGCCGTGGGCTGCAGAGCCGTTGGCCTTCAGCTTGTTGTTGCTGTTGTCGTGTGACTCGAGTCTCTCTGCTGCATGACAGAAGTCAGAGTGCATGTTTACATTTACATACTGGTTGAAATGAATTCATAGATTGTTGTTTTATTGGAGTGCACATTCTTGGTGGCAGCCAAAGTCGGCACTTTCTAAACTGCCCTTACGACGTGAGGATACAAGTTTCCCTTTCACAACACTGGGTAACACTTTATTTGAATAGTGAAAATGTAGACTATCCATTAAATGCTCATAGTACACTTTCAACAAATGGTAAAGTAACTCGAACCCTAAAACTCGAACCAATTTTTTGAATATCAGCAGAGCTATTGGCAGGTTGTGTACAGAGGACTTTCAAAATAAAGTTGAACCCAAGACGGATTATTACGAGACTTCTTATGGCTAGAAGACGAGGTATAGGTGGACCAAAATCTCACCTGTCCTGTTCCCAACTATTTTACGATAGGTCTGCTCAAAGTTGTTTTCGGTGCTGCTGGTGCTGTCTGAGGGCCTCCTCATGGTGGGCCGTGTCCTGGGGCGCGGCTTGATGACACAAGACTCCAGGATCCACTCATGCTGCATCGCCTCGTCTGGAGTCATGCGCTTCACCGGGTCCCACCTGGACAGCAGAGCACAGACAGTCACAAAGACGTTTCTACACAGGTCAGCCAGTACAAAACAACAAGAATATTGTTTATTGTTAAAAGGATCCCCATTAGCTGTCCCAAAGTGGGACGAGCTAATCTTCCTGGGGTCCAACAAAAAGAGAACAAAAAAATTACTTAACAATGATCATGTAAAAGCAGAAACATTGTAGACATCATTATAAACATCACCAGAAATCACTCAGATCAAATCATTACAGCACTACATTCATTACTCCATTAATACAGTAAATATGTACATTCCCTCCTCACTACTGTAAATGGTGCATTCTCAGATGGTACCTATAGAAGAATATGACTATATATTATAAAACATCTCCATTGTTTTTATTGTAATGACATTTCTAAGTGCTATATGCTATCATGTAGCCAACAATTAAATGAGTATGTGGAGGTGACTTCTCTGCATTGGCTTACGAGAGACAGCGTTGCAGGAAGTCTAGGAACTGAGCGTCGTTGGTCTTCAGAACACTGGCCAGATCTTTGGAGTTCGGCCTCCTCTTCCTCCCTTTGCTGTTAGTGATGTTTCGGGGGTTACCTTTGGAGTCTGAAAGTCATGTGACTTTCATTATTATTACGGATTGGTTGATTTACTCTTAAGATAATGCATGACACGTTTTCATTTAAAAGGGTGACTGGTTCTCCTTCACACACTAAGAATACACAGAGCTAGTTGGTTGGTGTAGCAAACATGTGTGTGATGCAGTGGAAACACGTGTTTTCATTCTTACCAAAAAACAATCTTCTCCGGGAGGCAGTTTGCTACTAAATCGTTTGGAGGCATTCCAAGGACCTGATCATGTGAAAAACACAAACAAGAACATTTTAGTGTGACTGGGAACATCAACATCTCATCAGCAGATATAGTTTAAGTTAAGATAACTACAATAAGCTCCAGTAGCATAAACCGGGTTACATTTTTTTTAGTGCTGTCAAACGATTAAAATATTTAATCGCGATTAATCGCATTAATGTCATAGTTAACTCGCGCCGCCCAAACAAGTGTGTGCGGCGTGCCTGTTGTTTTGTTTCCGGTCTAGCTAGATCCGGTGTTGTGTTGTAGTTTTTCTAACGTCAGTAGTTGTTGCAACCGTTGCAACAGCATGTGAAAACAACGACAAAGTTTGCTAGGCCAAAACGAACGTTAATCTTGCGAAAAAAAAATTGACAGTCGTTAAATTGAGTTTGCGTTAACGCCGTTAATAACGCAGTTAAACTGACAGCACAATTTTTTTTACCAGAAGTGAAAACCCTGTGATTAATCCCAGACTAACAGCTGCTGGGTTAACTTCCCATACCTCCATCATGCAGGCGACCTGCTCCACCTCGCTCTCCCCGGGGAAGAGGGGGAAGCCAGTGTACAGCTCGGCCAGGACGCAGCCCAGGCTCCACATGTCGATGGCCATGCTGTAGGGGTGGCCCAGGATCACCTCAGGGGAGCGGTAGAAACGGCTCTGGATGTACGTGTACACTGGAGAGGAAGAGGACGGAGGGCGAGAGACAGAGAGGAGACATGGAGTGAGAGGATGCTGTGAGTTATACATCACTCACTGACGCACAACTTAATGAACTACATAGAGTACCAACCATATGTGGGAGTATTTCTACAATTTTCTTACTACTTTTTACTTTTCCACTTTTGGTAACCCAATTGTCTTCATCCTCTAAGTTTATCTCTTAACTTTTTACAATTTCAGGCTATTCACAATACTTTAAGTGCTTCAATAATAAATAAACTGGAAAACAGGGTGGTTCTAAAAAGTTTTACTGGTAGTATATACATACTATATACATACAAATATACAATATTTACATACAGAAACATATGGCTTACCTCTCTGTTGCTCATAACAACTGGAGCCAAAGTCCACCACCTTTATGTGGCCCTGTCCCTTCTGAGTCAGCAAGATGTTCTCCTGAGATGATGTGGACAGCACACACATTAACGAGCCATCACAGTCTATCACAAAACATACATGATATCATATCAAAAATACATTGTGTACAGAATGCTTTCAATGGTCTGGTGGATCCTACCGGCTTGAGGTCGCAGTGGATGATCTTCTCTCGGTTCAGCATCTGGAGACACTTTAGCAGGGAGTGTGTGAACCTCCTGATCAGAGCCAGGCTAAACCCTTGGAAGTTGTTCTTCTTTATCAACTCGTAGAGGTTCACCCTGGAAGAGGAACCAGAAGGTCATTCAGAAGGCTTTCCAGCTGAAACATTAAGGGCCATTTGTTCATTTAATTTAACTTGATATTCGGAGCTTGTGAAGATTTAGGCAGTTTTTCCAATGGTGGTGGACCCATAGCTAGCTTTGCCTCTACTTTTCATGGTCCCCCCTTGGTTCTTTCTGCCTCCCTCCCCCTCTCCCTCTCCCTCCCCCTCTCCCTCTCCCTCTCCCTCTCCCTCTCTCTCCCTCTCCCTCTCCCTCTCTCGCTCTCTCTCTCCCTCTCTCTCTCTCTCTCTCTCTCTCTCTCTCTCTCCCTCTCTCTCCCTCTCTCTCCCTCTCTCCCTCTCTCTCGCTCTCTCATCAGTTATCCACAAGAGGGTGCTACTACATCAATATTGAGAAAGAACCACACGCTGAGGTATTTGTTGCTAATATAAAACAACGTAAAATGTGTGGAACGTCTTAGTCTTGTTCTTTGTCTCCATCTACCATGAAATCCGAAGCCTGGCTTAGAGTCAAAACAGTGAGCACTAGTATTTCTTGATGCCGTGTAAAGCACCTTGTCTCAGACAGGTGTAACTGGAGCCCTCACACCTTGAAGCCCGAGGAGGAACGAGATAGGCCCCTAATCAAAGCCTTAAGTAAAGGATTCAGGTGACCGTAATGCAAGACAAGGCAGTCCAGGAAGACTCTTTCTAAAGGTCATTCAGCTCAACAACAAATCCAGATCCTACAGGGAGCTAGATGTTCCTGTGTCCACCCTCAAACACAGGGACCAGGATTAGGACTGAAGCTGGTCTGCAACCCCTCCCCTCGCGTCTCGCCTGCCCCAGCAAGCATCAGGTGTTTAGGGTTAATTGACGGGGGAGAGGTGCTCAAGTCCTGCTGTCGAACCACAGAAGAGGCAGCTCATCTTGAATGTCTTCGATTTTGTGATCAATTATTCAGTGTCCTCTTTCTGCAGGCTCCCTCAGCTATTTTGATTGTCTGCCTGTTTGTGTGTTAATGTGTCTGTGTGTCTGCCTGTCGATCTGTTTGTGTCCGTCTGTCTGTCTGTTGGTCCCCATCCACACGGAAGCAAACACTAAGCACACACTAGTTTCATTCTCATCCCTTTTCGGTCGTTTACACACAAGCACACACGCTCACCCCAGGAGCTCGAAGGAGATGCAGAGATGGTTGCGGAAGTAGAAGTATTCCTTCATGTGGATGACGTTGTGGCAGTTGTCTCTGTCTTTTCTCCTGATGGCATCCAGGATCTTCAGTTCAACCAGAGCCTGATGGTGAAACCTGCAAGCCAAATAACAAGGTTAAATATTCCTCTATTTCATTTGAACCTTGAAATACAAATAAATCACATCAAATATAACAGGTTACAGAGGACAAATCCAGTTTGTACGAGAACATTTTTATCCATGGTTGTATTCAATAAACTGGTATAATCCAACAATTTACTCCTTCCTAAGTGCTTCTTAAGTGCATCTTAGAAGAAGCACTTTTTTCTCAGAATTTACAAAAGCTCATAGGTATCCTAGAACAGAGAGGTGTTAGGTGTCTATCGGGCCTCTCAGATGTTAAAGGAAGGTTAGATGTGTATGTCCTGAGAAACAGGATCTGAGAAGTGAAGGTGTTGTACTGAGACAATGCCCTCACCATTCCCCATCCCAGCCTATAGTACTAAGCACCCATTTAGTTTTCTGCATTATTGAAGAGTTCCTTAGTCCTATGGGATCTGCATCCATCACATGGACCCTCATAAACACACACACACACACACACACACACTCCCTGAGGTCACCTTGTAAAGGACAGGTAAAGCAACACCCAGAGGTGAAGACTTCTGGCATGTTTAATAGGGGACCAGTCGGGAACTTAGATTCCTAGAAAAGTCACATGACCAGAAGTGGACAGGTGACCTTCTTTTACCCAGAAGGCTCAGGATCCGACTGCTACCAAACACTCACATCCCCGTTGACCTCACATGATCAACTTAATGTCCGGCTTCTGCGACCAGAATCTAATTTGAAGAGCTTTATAGAACGATTGATGCCAAAATGTTCATTTAATCCCTTCACAGATGTTTTTCTTTATCCAAATGGGATTGTGTCAGGCAGTAAACGGCTCCCTGTGGACAGTAAACGGCTCCCTGTGGACAGTAAACGGCTCCCTGTGGACAGTAAACGGCTCCCTGTGGACAGTAAACGGCTCCCTGTGGGCAGTAAACGGCTCCCTGTGGACAGTAAACGGCTCCCTGTGGACAGTAAACGGCTCCCTGTGGACAGTAAACGGCTCCCTGTGGACAGTAAACGGCTCCCTGTGGACAGTAAACGGCTCCCTGTGGACAGTAAACGGCTCCCTGTGGACAGTGAACGGCTCCCTGTGGACAGTAAACGGCTCCCTGTGGACAGTAAACGGCTCCCTGTGGACAGTAAACGGCTCCCTGTGGACAGTAAACGGCTCCCTGTGGACAGTGAGGTTCAGGGTCAGAAAGGTGTGTTGCTGTTTGCACCTTTTCTTGTTCCGGATGACCTTGATGGCGACCACCTCGCCAGTCTTGTAGTCCAGACATTTGAGGACCTGACCAAAGGAACCTTTCCCGATCACCTCCAGAACCTCGAACCGGTAGCCAATATGGTCGTGCAGAACCTGGAATACAGCAGACAGACAGGGAAGTCAAGAGGATGTCTGTGTGTTCAACAGCATACCACTTTACAACAATGCATGTCTTTGTATATGTTAGTGACAACACAGCTCTTGGGCTGCATGCCATTGTGTCATTACTCAGCATGGTTAGATAATGCCACTGCCTTATGACTTGTGTGTGATGGTCTCTGAGATCACCTTCGATAAGAGCAAACTCAGCCAGCTAGCCAGCCAATCAGTGAGACCGCCAGTCAGACAGACAGACAGTCGGCCAGAGATGAAGTCTGTCCATTCATAGAGGTGAAACGCCCACTGAGGCTGAGTCACACTCACAGACAGGAGCCTGTGGGCAGCCAGGCCTCTGGCCTCAGCCAGGCCTCTGGCCTCAGCCAGGCCTCTGGCCTCAGCCAGGCCTCTGGCCTCAGCCAGGCCTCTGGCCTCAGCCAGGCCTCTGGCCTCAGTCTGGCCTCTCAACACTGTTTACAGCAATGGATCACCGCTTTATCAGATTACTTTTGACCAGATCAGCAACCGGAATAACTGGAACCCAGTTAAAACTGTAAACAATAGGAAGAGACATTCTTAGTGGAGGAAGCAGAACAGTAGCTTGTCAGTCACACACGGTACAGCAGGCCTGTTTTCCACTGTGTGGAACTCTGCTGGGAATCCTCCTTGTCTGACTCCTTCAAACGGTCTGATAAAGCATCTTTGAAATCCTCAAGCAGTATGGATTTTCCAATCAATTTAACATTCTCACCATCATGTAGCTACCGTGTTCATCGTCATAACCGGAGTTCTGGGGCGTTCCATGAGAACCTTCGATCTTCTGGGTGTCCAGACCCAGAAACCAAATTTCAGAGAAATCCATGATCTCCTCCTGCTCAAACTCAGTCAGACGCCCCTGAAAGTGCTTCAGAGCCTCTGGAAGAGGAGAGGAGGAGGAGGAGGAAGAGGAGGATGAAGGGATATGAAGGGAAAAGAAAGGACATGAAGAACAGAAAGAGGAAGGAACAGAGGAAAGAGAAGGAAAAGAAAGGATGAAACATCTCCATTTACAGTCACATTTATGTGCTTTCCTTTTTGTTTGGGGCCATGATGCTATGGACACTTTCGACCAACCAAAAAGGTTTGTTAGTGATCCCCCTCGCTGCCCCCGTCAGCTACCTGTGGGGGACATGGGCAGCCTCTGCCCCTCACACATCTTCTCCTGCTTGTTGCCGAGGCTCTTGGTGTTGACGGAGTCTGAGAGGATCTCCTCCGAGGATCCAAACCTTGTGGAGAACTGTGTTGGTTTTGGCCTTTCATCCTGTCAATCACAACACAACTGACACGTTACACAGAGAACTCCGACCCCCACAAGTCTTTGGTCTTTGCTTTTTGTGGGCAGTTTATTTTAGAGTCAGTTGATGCGACTCTCTCTCTCTCTCCATCTCTCTCCATCTCTCTCTCCCTCTCCCTCTCCCTCTCCCTCTCCCTCTCTCTCTCTCTCTCTCTCTCTCTCTCTCTCTCTCTCTCTCTCTCTCTCTCTCTCTGTCTCTCTCTCTCTCTCTCTCTCTCTCTCTCTCACCTGGCGGGTCAGGTAGGTGTTCTGGAGGCCCTTGTTGTTGATATGGGGCAGGATGCCGTCAGACTGGTGGTGGAGTTTGGCCGTGCTGACCACCACCTGGACCAGAGGAGGGTCCAGCTGAGGCAGTGTGCCTGCCACTGGACCAAACTTCTTCACAAGAGAAAAAAAAAAGAAAAAATAACATTAAAAAAGGGTCCTGTTGTCACTTGAAGTAATTTCCTAAAACTGGCTCCAGCCAATTACTCTAGCCAGTGTGCACTGTCAATTGATAATCTGTACTTCCAGCTGGATAAATGTATCATTATCCTAGGGCAAGGTTTTGAATTGGGTTATGGCAATAGACTCTTTCTGCCACATCTGATTGGGCCCATTTCAGGGCCGCGGAGGTTCAGATGACCAAGCCCTCCCAGGGTGGAGGATGGAATTACTGAGCCCAGTGAGAGGGCTGCTGGGGGAGACAGACCCAGGGCCGAGCCCTGACAGGCCCTGTCAGCACCGCTACTGTGGGGGAGCTGAATAGAGGCAGGACTCCTTTTCTCTACCTGCCATCCCACTTGCTGCCGCAGTGCGTTTACATGTGTTGCAGCCCGGCCGCCAGGACCGTGGGTCTCGGGGAGAGAGGCATACTCTAAGACCAGGGTCAGGACATCACAATAGTCCTAGCATAGATCCTAACCTGGAGGGTGCCAACCACAGTCTCCCTCAGCACAGACCTCTACCATTAATCCAGAAGAACACACACGTGTCACACAATGATATTCGGACCAAATCCCCCCTCACCCCCCTCACACCCCCTCACACCCCCTCACACCCCCTCGTACAGCGGCCCATCCTATAGAGCACAGCTGTGTTTCTAAGCCTAAACATAGGCTTATCTCCACAGTCTCATAAGGTCAAACAGCACCACTAAGTAGAGCTTCCTGGCTGGGTTTATACATAGCCGCAGAAATGTCATCTCACGTGCGCACCCTGCCGCAGTGTCTGCCAGCTTGGTTATGACGCATAGAGATAAGCTAAATATATCTCCCAGTCAAAAAAAAGTAGCTACCGTTCCTCCTCACCACTGAAACTGGAGTCCTACTGACTCCTGCTGGGTCTGATGGACTTCCGTGGGAAGTTAGGGTTAGATATAAGATCAGGGTCAGTCAGGGTCAGGGTCAACATCACGCCTAGCCCTGCTGTCCCTAGTAGGCTACACAGTAGCCTGATTACAGATAAGCCTTCAGAAAGTATAGGTGGGGAAAGAGACAGGAAATAAATAAGGACCCTGGTGTTCCGTCCTTTAAGAGGATCCTTTTTACTGTATAAAGGGATCCTTTTTATCAGAGGATCATTTTTCTTCTGAGTGTGTCTGCAAAGCTCACCTGGGAGTAGGTCCTGGATGCCTGATGAACGCTGTGTGTCTGGTGCCTGTCAGAGTGGGGGAAGGCCTCTGGTCTTGCAGACTGGGGGTTAGAAAGATCATAAGAAACAAACACCGTCAGTTAGTGTGTCATTGTGTCTGTCAGTGTGTTTGTCCGTGTGTGTGTGTGTGTGTGTGTGTGTGTGTGAGTGTGTGTGAGTGTGCGTGTCGGTCAGTGTGTGTGGGCCTGCACGTGTCAGCTTAATCAGACGGCTTGTGTGTTGGCTGTAATGAAAGACACCATATGTGTAGACTAAAGCCTCCAACCACATATAGACACAGGCTAAACACACACACACACACACACACACCCTGGCTGGCTGGCTTGGCAGTCGGGGGGGGGGCTAGAAACCAGAATGGCTGCGAAGGAGAGGAGCCGATTGGGAGGGACTGGACACGACACTTCATCATCAACTGGACTCGCAGCAATCCGGTCGGCAAGAGATGCAGCTACAAAGTCATCATCTTTAACTAACAACATCTGCTGAATCTTTACCATCTGTCAGGCTCTCACTGAAGGGTCAAGGTCTGTGCAAGCAGGGTCCTATAAAGGTATGATGCCAGTTAGCATGCAGTACAGTTTAACTCTGCTCAACACCACATCCCAACTAAGTATGGTCTTGCGTGTACCGCCAGCTAGCATTGCCCTCCCAGGATGACTCCAAACCTGGGCTATGTTTAGGAATTTGATCTCTGGGCAGAAAGTCCCCCTCTTACTCAAATATGAACACCTGTGTCATGCTGATGGGAGAGAGAAAGATGAACATGGCTGCCCCCTGGGGTGGGCACAGAGGGTGAGGGGGGTGAGGGCTGTGCTGCGATGTAGGTCACTGTGGTAGAGGCAGACAGGCACTAAGCTACACAGACAGGCTGTCCTTAAGCCTGCTTAGTCATTACTAGACAATGGTGTTTGAGAGGTTTTGTTTTGTGTGATGTTTTGAATGCGTCACCATTTACAGCGTAATCGCTTTCTGTAGAGGTTATTAAGAGGTGAGAAAATGTTAGAGATCTCAAAACGAGTTTGAGCTGTGATGATAAGGTACTACAACTAGAGGAGGGGGGTGTGATCGCCTATGTTAGAAATAAACGCGGCAAAACGTCCTCCACTGTAGGGATGTACCTCACAGTGTTGCTTGGAATCATTGGTCCAAAAGTGCTGATCAAGCTCGCTGGACGTTAACATCACCAAAGATGTCAAGTATCACAATGACATGGTAAGCGCTCTGACTGAGCTCTCATGGCTGGGGTAGATCTAGATGTAGTTGTTGATGATGGTGGTGGGGGGGTGGGGGGGGGGGGGGTAGGAAGGTACACAGATGAGCAGTTTGTCTCAGTGTCCTCATGTCTGTGCTGAGAAACAAAATAACTTAGAAGTCTTACTGATGTCCTTGTAATATGGACACATGGTAGATTAAGGAAAAGCGTAATAAATGACTCCTAATGAGATTATTGGAAACCTCCAGAACCTTTTGTGAACCAAATACCAGTCTGTGATCATGTTTGTTTACACTGTGGAACTCCATTAGACATGTTGTATTCATCTTTACAGACAAGTCATGCAATAGTAACATATTAAATACACGGGTTCAGGCTAGTGAGGCTACTGTGAAGTCATGGACATCAGATGAATAGTTTGAGAAGTTCACACAACTTTGAGAGTATTCGTTGGAGTAATAACATCGTAACATTAATATTGCCTCACCTTGTTGTTTATTTCGGGGAACATGTTGATATGAACAATGTCCTTATAGTTATTAATATATATTCCAATTGTTCTGTAGACGGCAGGTGAAAATATGATCAATCCCAAGTCAAAGCGGTGAAAACATCTTCTGAGTTAAGTGTCTATCAACTTCCGCACGAGTACCACGAGAAACTTCGGTAGCTCAAGTTAAACCCAGAAGCTACTGCCTCACTGACAACTCAACAAGTGATCGGATCCTTGCAGCACAAACTGTCATAGTCAACATTTTGAGCGCTGGGTCAGTAGTGCTGTCGTCAGAAGAGGGAGATTATTGAGAGAGGCAAGCTGTTGAGTCAATTCGCCTTGACGCGTAAATCCTTGAAGAGGCCACCTGTTCAGGGTTTGCAGCTGACAGCTTGGACACCTCCAACACAGATTTGTTTTTGTCCGCTCACCTGTCATCGACCCGGCAACAGCGTGATTACTGGCCGGTTTAAATCAATTTGGCACTGACAGGTTTTGCACGGGGGAGTGCATTCTCGTTGCGCTGTTGCGCGGTGACTTCAACATGGACCCCAAGCTCTAAAGAACTGGACGAGACTATTCACAGGCAGATTAGAGTTTGTAACACAATGATCGTTCAGGTTATAGAGCAACGGCGTAGGGGTGCGGTCACAGATCCCTGTCACTTAGACAGTTTCAACATCTCATGGTTCATGTCGGGCATGCTGGATTTCTCTGGCGCACAACAATGCATCACCTCTTACACAATTAAGTTCTGTAATCAGAAACCCAACACGTCACCCTCCCTCACAACTCGATATCAATGATGTAGGTGTAAGCCATTTTCCATTGGCTAATCAACGCTGAGCCGCAGGCAGAAACGAATGAACGTCCGCTCCTCACTGGGAGACAGCAGCTGCACGTGAATATGATTGAGATGGTTGTTAGGTAACAGAAGGACACTCCAGTAATCAGGCCAGGGCTCTAAGGATGAGCTGTCCCTGTTGGTGTAGTGCTCCTTCAGCACAATCAAACTCAGACAGGACCCTCAGCTTCCTGTGTCCTCCCCTGACTAGCCCTCCTGCAACAGACCCGCCTTCAGCTCAGCCATTTCCGATTCCTTACTGATAAATGAAGAAACAAAACAAGCCCAGAAAAAAAAATCCCTTTTCTAGCTCTATAAACCTCTACAGAGGCTGTAATACTGATGAGATAAGCATGACTGAGGCAACAGTGTCTGTTTCCACAGAGTGGTCACTTTCTGCTGTAACCAAACCCTCCCTCCCAGACAGAGGGCCCTTTGCCCTGCACCAACACTGTGTTCATCTATTTCTCAATCTCTCTTTCTTTCCATCAGTGTCTCTCCATCTGTGTGTTCTTAGTCTCTATTTCTGTCTCTACATCTCTCTATATCTCCTCATCTCTCTCCTGGTTTCTCTCCTGTCAAAACCGGCATCAAGGTCCCTTGATAACGAGTAAACAACAACATAACGAGTAAACAACAACAGTGGCGATTAAATCACTCGTGCCTCGCGTTGTATGACCAGAAACCCTGGCAGAGGCTGACGCGTCAGAAAGACCTTGTAATGAAAGCAGCCAACATAGTGCTGAAGCCTCCTGAAACCACCCGGAGACACGGAGACAAGGAGACACGGAGACACGGAGACACGGAGACCCGGAGACACGGAGACACGGAGACACGGAGACACGGAGACACGGAGACACGGAGACACAGACGCCCAGGAGGGAGTTCACGTCTCAGTCTGCAACAGAGGATGTTGTTATTGAGTCACACCTGCAGAGCACGAGTCTGTTCCTGCCCAGGGAGTCTGGATCCACCAGAGACCAGACAGCATTTCCGCTCATTCAGTCTGCCAGGTAGGGTCACCCAGGTGACAAAGCACGGTGACGCAGGTGACTGCCACAGCAGGTGCACCAGGACAAGGCAGATGGGATTGACGACATCGAAGGTGAATTATTACTGCTTCTATCATGTAACCTGAGCCTATTTGCATGCTTGTTAGTTTACAGTAACGACAATGCATCATTAGCGTTCGACTGAAAACAGTGCAGCTGAAAAGGAACGAGCGGAACAGAGAGGGTGTGGGAGAGGATGAGAGAGAGAGAGACTACAAGAAAGAGAGACTACAAGAGAGAGAGATGAAGTGGCAGATAAAGAGATGAACAGAGACACAGAGCTGTCAGGTATGCACTGCCTCCCCTGCCCCCCGAGTGCCCCCCGATTGCCCCCCGATTGCCCCCCGAGTGCCCCCCTACCTCAGGCTGGACTCTTCGTCTTCGACGTCCCTGGCTGCCCCAGCAGCATGCTTGGAGAACATCAAAGCCACAGCAGGCAGGTGAGCTCCCAGGTGAGCTCCCATCTCCCCCCTGAGCAGGGCTCATCCATGCTGCCACCCCCACCCTCAGCTCCACACCCAGCCCAAGGACCTCAGTCTGGGGTCGCAGGCACCCCCACTCCTGGGTCAGGGGAAATTACGCTGGTCCTTATTAGACGGCTTGCTCAAACGTAATTTTTCTTTCCAAGACTCGCGTGTCCGATGGTTTAGTGGATGTTTTTTTTTTTTTTTGTAGATTCCCTTAAATGTTCTTCTGCTTCCTCCACAGGTCAGATGCTGTACCCAACATGTCACTTCCTGGTGTGACCTCGACCAGGCAGGAATCTGGGATTTCTTCTCCTCTTCCCGGCTGGGTCTCTGTTCCTGGATACTGATACACAGTCTGGAAGCCAGGCTGTCAGGCAGGCAGGCTGTCAGGCAGGCAGGCTGTCAGGCAGGCAGGCAGGCTGTCAGGCAGCTCCTGCTGCTGCGCTCTGGGAGACAGAGTGGCTGTGGTGGCAGCAGCTGAGGTGTGGAGAGGACTCGACAAGGGACCCATCTCAGCCGGAGATGCAGCCGCGGGGGCCTGGAGCTGGGCTTCCTGTCACAGAGGCCTCCAGGGGAGGCTGGGGGAGGCTGGGGGAGGCTGGGGGGATAGAGCCCAGGCTTCACTGATGAGTCCCCCCTCGACTCTCCTCCCACCCTCCCTCTCGCTCTCTCCCACTCTCCTCCCTGTGGCTGTATCCTGGAGACCGAGTCGCTAGCTGTCATATTAACAACCCCCATCTCAACCTCCCCTCCCCTTCTCCTCCCTTCCTCCCACTCCACCTGCCCCCCCCCCCCCCCCCACACATCCTGCACTCCCCCTGACACAACCGCCTTGCCTTGCTGACAAACTGAAAGGAGATCGTACCCCCCCCTCCCCTTGCCACCCCCCACCCAACCCCTACCCGTCTGCACTGCACTGCACTCTTCTCTCTGCAGGAAGCCGGGGCTGGCAGAACCTCCGCCAGCAGATCCAAGATGACCCTGGGCCAGGCCGGCACAGGGCTGAGCACACTCAAGTGTCTTCATAACCTTTTTCTGCTTGATTGCCCCTCTTAGCAGCCCTAAGACCAGGCTACATCTTGTGTGTGTTTACGACCCACAGCTTAACTAGAACAGGAATACCTGCTTGGCCTGTTGGATGGAGACTAGCTGTGGCTTACAGAGTGCCCTCTCAGGCGACAGGCTGCCAAGGCAACAGGCCAAGCAGGGATCTGGAATAAGTGAACATCAGACCAACCCTGGCCTTTCCTCTGGGCTGGGCTGCTCAGCGCTCGGCTGAGCGGCCTGTCCACAGCCAGCAGAGGAACACACACAGACACTAGCAGTATCTCCGGGCAGGTATCTGGCAGAGAGGCCTGTGGGTAGTGACCTCACTGGCAGAGAGGCCTGTGGGTAGTGACCTCACTGGCAGAGAGGCCTGTGGGTAGTGACCTCACTGGCAGAGAGGCCTATGGGTAGTGACCTCACTGGCAGAGAGGCCTATGGGTAGTGACCTCACTGGCAGAGAGGCCTGTGGGTAGTGACCTCACTGGCAGAGAGGCCTATGGGTAGTGACCTCACTGGCAGAGAGGCCTATGGGTAGTGACCTCACTGGCAGGCAAGCGGCAGCATCTGCTGGTTCACTGAGCGACAGCAGGACCAGAGTGGATGAGGCACCTGTGACGATAAGGTCAACCTCCACACAGACATGCATTCATTAATGGAGCTTCCGGGAATTAGTTTACCAGGTCATATTGAGTAGCTGGAACGTGAATGTACCAAAGCTAGATTTTTTTAGATGAAAGATTCAATGAAATAGAACATTTAACGCAAGGGCAGTATTTAAAGTCATTACCACTTATAATTTAGACATTCCAGCAGTAGTGTTCAATAAATTAACATAGTGCACACATTTAACAACTGAAAATTGAAAAGCATATTACTGTAAGATTATTTTTGCATTTCTGTAAATTAAAGTTGGCATGTGGCCCAACAAGAGAACCCAAGTCAATATATCCACCTGCAGCATTTGATGTGTCAAATGTGTGTGCTTTGAGTAGAAGTGAACAAACCAGAGAGGTTAATGAGGGCTTAATCCAAGCTCATTACCCCTGGAGAGAAGAATCCCACAGGAGACCACAGTCCTGACACTGTCCAGCCGACACCACAGTCTCACCCAACAGCTCATCTTAGCTACCCAGTCCTGGCAGAGGCCGACTGTACAGGATCCGGAGAGGAGGACACTGTACATCACCATACTGTTTAGATTACAATCATGTATTTGTGTACTGGTCCAGACAGAAAAACGCTTTAGGGTTTACTGTTGTAATTAAACAGGAAGGAGTTTGCAAGCGTCACACTACACAAGGAGTAAGACTGTCTGTCTGTGTGTGTGTGTGTGTGTGTGTGTGTGTGTGTGTGCACGTGTGTTTGTATTTATATGAGAGAGACAGTGGTGGGGGTAAGGGTTGACAAGTGACCTATACTAGCTACCCTTCCAGACAAACACAGGCCAGCCAAAACCCATCTTTTTTGGCATCTCTGGCTCAGACAAGTGACAATGAACCAACTGTGACCAGATGCATCATAGACAGACACATGACATAGATCACATGACATAGATCACATGACATAGATTCACCAGGGCACCTATCCTGGTCTGGGTCAGTGGCTTGGTTAGTCATAGATGCATTACTGCATTATTGTGTTCAGTGCCCCATGTCCCAGACCACAGTGACTAATCCTAAATCACTGAGAAAAGAGCAGAACACTACAATTCCTTGTAACTCTCGGATTCTAGGGACCAATAAAATAATGTCATAAACATGACAACTGTGCGTATCTATTCATAATTGATGTGCAGCTATTCAGGGTGTCAGTGTTTGGCAGGGATGGAAAAAGTACATATATCCTTTACTCAAGTAGAAGTACAGATACTCTTGTTTAAAAAAAAAATTGAAGTTGAAGTATTGACTAGACTTTTTCACTGAAGTACAAGTAAAGAAGTGTGGACTCTGATATACTTAAAAAGTACCCATTAGCCTACTACTGCATGTTTTAGTGTCACGTTGGTAACTGGACCTCACATCATATTGATATATTAATATTGGAAATTTAGATATAAAAAAAATATTTTGTTAAACCCACCAAAAAAACAAATTGAAGTCTCAAAAATAGTTTTTCAACCTTTCGAAGAAAAAAAAAATCACAAATATCTTGGGAAACGAAAACTTTTAACTTGATTTTTTATTAAGCTTTCGAAAACAAAAACTTTTTTTTCAGTCTTTCAAAAATATTCCATCCCAATATTCCATCCCAATATTCAATCCCAATATTCCATCCCAATATTCCATCCCAATATTCCATCCCAATATTCCATCCCAATATTCCATCCTCCCTTCTTACCTGTGCTTCTCTCTTGCCCTCGACCCCTCGGGCCCTATCATCTCTGCCTCTACTCTCTTCTTCCCCTATACTCTTTTCCTTAAATCAATACCTTGAACCAGGAGCACCCGTCAGAGAGCCCTCTGGGTCCTAAACTCCACATTACCGCAAAATGGAACAAGAAACAGACGACAAACCGATCAATACGTCAATTTTGCCTGTGGAAAATCTGAATAATTCAGCAGAATCATCCCATTCATACTGCTGTCTTCTCCACCATGCCTCTGGCACTGCGGTTATCTAAAAATATTCCCTAGCACCACGCACATGGGAAACTACTGCCATCTGAAAGCAATTCTGGAGAAAGCAAAGCAGGTAAAGATGTTAACATGGTGATGAGATTATGAGTGCGTAGAGTATAGTTGAGTAGATTAAGGCTGCAGTCACAAGACCAAACTTCCAGAGTTGGGTTAACACTGATTCCCTGAATGACAGTCTGAAGATCTATCTCATTCTGCACAGCACACAAATAAAGAAACCCTGAAACATGCACAACAACACAACTACTCTCATGCAACCCATTGGTGTTTTCCTTACCAATCTGTATATTTACAGTGTCTTTGTCTCACACTCTCGCCAAATCAAAAGTCACTCTGTGAGGAAGATCCGAACGGCTGGCGGGTCCCTGGAGGTCTTACCTCATCACCCCTGTCCTGCTCCCCCAGAGGCTGCTCTCCCTCCTGGGCATGTGACCTGGACCACGGCCCCATGTCTGTCTCAGGTGGCCCCAGAAAAGGTCACCTATTCTTGGGAAAGCAGGTGGACACCGGGGGAGCTTGCTCCTTTATCTCGGTGTATAACTCTGACTATGGCCTGAGGTTGGGCTAGAGTGAGGGGAAGTGTGGGTGAAGCGCTGGGTGTGTGTGTGTGTGTGCATGTGTGTGTGTGTTTGTGTGTGTGTGCGTGCATGTGTGTGCATGCATCTGCTGGCCCACTCTAGCCCTATCATGTTAGGGTTGGCCCTGGCGATGACCCGTCTGCCCCAGACAGGACCTGGGGTGGGACAGGTACCCGAGGATGGAAGCCTGGAGCTACTCAGTGAGAGACGGAGGGATGGAGCAGGTCAGAGAGACGGAAGCAAGGATAGAGAGGAGGCGTGGTGAGGGCGGGGCCAGAGAGATGAAGGCGTGGTGAGGGCGGGGCCAGAGAGATGAAGGCGTGGTGAGGGCGGGGCCAGAGAGATGAAGGCGTGGTGAGGGCGGGGCCAGAGAGATGAAGGCGTGGTGAGGGCGGGGCCAGAGAGATGAAGGCGTGGTGAGGGCGGGGCCAGAGAGATGAAGGCGTGGTGAGGGCGGGGCCAGAGAGATGAAGGCGTGGTGAGGGCGGGGCCAGAGAGATGAAGGCGTGGTGAGGGCGGGGCCAGAGAGATGAAGGCGTGGTGAGGGCGGGGCCAGAGAGATGAAGGCGTGGTGAGGGCGGGGCCAGAGAGATGAAGGCGTGGTGAGGGCGGGGCCAGAGAGATGAAGGCGTGGTGAGGGCGGGGCCAGAGAGATGAAGGCGTGGTGAGGGCGGGGCCAGAGAGATGAAGGCGTGGTGAGGGCGGGGCCAGAGAGATGAAGGCGTGGTGAGGGCGGGGCCAGAGAGATGAAGGCGTGGTGAGGGCGGGGCCAGAGAGATGAAGGCGTGGTGAGGGCGGGGCCAGAGAGATGAAGGCGTGGTGAGGGCGGGGCCAGAGAGATGAAGGCGTGGTGAGGGCGGGGCCAGAGAGATGAAGGCGTGGTGAGGGCGGGGCCAGAGAGATGAAGGCGTGGTGAGGGCGGGGCCAGAGAGATGAAGGCGTGGTGAGGGCGGGGCCAGAGAGATGAAGGCGTGGTGAGGGCGGGGCCAGAGAGATGAAGGCGTGGTGAGGGCGGGGCCAGAGAGATGAAGGCGTGGTGAGGGCGGGGCCAGAGAGATGAAGGCGTGGTGAGGGCGGGGCCAGAGAGATGAAGGCGTGGTGAGGGCGGGGCCAGAGAGATGAAGGCGTGGTGAGGGCGGGGCCAGAGAGATGAAGGCGTGGTGAGGGCGGGGCCAGAGAGATGAAGGCTAACAACATCATTGGGAGCCACCTGCCAGTTGGTGAAGCCCCCCTACTTCTGTCATGGTCATCTGGGTGAAGTGACAGCTGGAAAGAGCAGCTCTGGTAAGACGAGCATGCTGACGTCCCTGGCCCTCCTCTGGGCTGTAAGAGCCCTGTCACCCACCAGGTTAAACCCCGCAAGGCGATCCTCCTCTGTCACACCAACTCCATTCACTTAAAACAAACTCTGCAAATTGACGAGGCAATTACCTCGGTGACGCTGTCGGTTGGTCATTGAGAATGCACACTGTGGTTTGAGAACGCCAGGTGCGTGCTTGATCACATTGTTGTGTTCTTACCTCTCGTGTTGTTCTCTTGTGCAGATCTTGTCTCAGATAGACAGCTGTTGGCTTGAGCTGAGGGGGCTTAGAGTGTCATCTAGTAACCCGCTATTCAGCCTGCCGTCAGTCACCATCCCACCGTCCTGTACTCAGGGTGAACACTGACACACGCTGGCTTCAGGTTGGCTATCTGACTTTCCTATTCTAGAGGGGGGACTACACCGTAGCTCCCCTGTTTTCATCTTATTTACGTAATGGTGTGTGATGTTTCTTCCAGATGGCGTGCATTCACAGTTGGTCAAGTGTACAGTTCCCACACATAGTAATGACGTGTTTCTAATGGTGCCTACTGGGGAAGGACTACAGTCACAAGACCGCAACAGAAACAAGTTAGGAAAAAAGCTACTGTAAAAATCTAATTTGGGGAAAACAAAGGCATGCCCAGTCCCAGAATAGTTTGGAGAGATGAGGAGTTGTGACACGTCTCCCCGTAGGGGATGCTTCATACGAGACCGAACAGTAGCCCACTCCCTCATGGGGAGGGGGGGGGGGGGAAGGGAGAGGGAGAGAGAGGGAGGGGGGGGGGGGGGGGAGGGAGAGAGAGAGGGAGGGAGGGAGTTTTGGCATGTCTCTGCAACACGGTACAATACAGCACAGTAAGATATCTTTGACTGTAAGCTGGTGGTGTTTGTATACATGCGTGTGTGCATCAAAGGGCCTGAGAACAACAGTGACTCATGGAACAAAGCCAGGCACTCCTTAACTACCACAAGACCTGGCTTTGACGATAGGCCTGACAGGCTGGAACGCCGTGACCCAACATACCTCCAGTGGACCCAGAGGGAGCGATGTGGAGAGAGGAGACAAGGAGTGAGTGAAGGAGGGAGCAGGTCGGGTCTAATGGAGACAAGCAGCAGTGAACCTCCATGTTCTTTGACACTGATACAGGCCTCCAAGCCAGGGGAGGTGAGGTCCCACTAATGGCACGAGTTAATTCTGGGTGTCTGGTGTCCGCTGGATAACAAAGCTGGGATGGGAAACCTTATCAGGTTCATCAGAATAATGGACCTGGTCAGGTATTCAGGGAGGGTCAGTGTGACCCAGCCCCTTGGGGGAGGGGAGGGGTGAGGTGAGGTGGGTGCAGGGTGGAGAGTTGGGGGCAGGCTGTGGGCAGGCTGTGGGCAGGCTGTGGGCAGGCTGGGGGCAGGCTGGGGGCAGGCTGTGGGCAGGCTGGGGGCAGGCTGGGGGCAGGCTGGGGGCAGGCTGTGGGCAGGCTGTGGGCAGGCTGTGGGCAGGCTGGGGGCAGGCTGTGGGCAGGCTGTGGGCCAGATGATACTCTCAGATTAGGCTGGGGTGTGTACTGTACTGTCCCTTCACTGTACCATCCCGTACACGCATAAACACACAACCACAGGATCTAGTGTGAGGCACATCCCGATCCACTCACAAACTACAGTTACAGAGCCCTGGCCGTTTCCCTGGCAACAGTGATTTTTGAGCATTCCTCAGGAGGTTACAGACATTTCAAGGCTTTTCGCAATTTGAGGTTGGCACATGCCACAGTGGACTAACAGGGAAGTATCACCAATCACGGGGGGCTGTGTTGCATGTCCAGTATATCCACACCAGGACTGGTTATCACACTCACGAGCTATGAGGCGAATAGCTAGTCCAAATATTTGGAATACATAAATCACATGGAAATGGTTACTGAATGAAAGTGCCTTGTGTTTCCTCTTACCTTCTTCAGGAGAGGGAGGGTGACGTTTCTGTTCTTTGGCAGTCGCCCTGGGTGATTCTTCACTGTTTTCCTGAGGACATATATGGTGTGTCATGAGATTGCAAAGTTAATTCATTCTATAATGACGTTACAAGCCATTTATTATAAGTCTTTGAAATTGATTCAAGGCACTGCTAAAAGTGCCTGTTTTAATTGAGAAATATTGCCCAACTTGCTGAATTTAAATGTTTGTTTACGTTTCCCGAAGGCTGAAGTTGATTCTGATGTTGTTCAGTGAATATCTAGTTAATCTGCAGAGTGAGCGGCTATATCAGTGGAACTAATATCCCAACTATACTGACCCCCGCTGGCTATCCCGCTCTTAGTTTAAGTATGATCTTCGCTGTGGTCCTCATTCCGTAATAATACGAATTTAAACTAATTTGTTCAGCCTAAATTGTAATGTTTCCCTTTATTATATGTTTGTTATGTCCATTCCACAACAGATGTATGATCAGCACGTGCAGAAACTGATGCGTGCGTTTCTAAGTCATGCGTTTAACAATGTAATTAGTCAAAACTTTCGCCAGACTGGCAGTAGGTTATGATCTTTATGTGTTTTTTTATACTCGTATTACGCACATCACTTTCAATTGATTAATCAATGTACTATCCGACCACTCAACAACAGATTCTGTGACTAACCTCTTCTCTGTAGACTTCGGCGCACTCATGATTTTGGCCTATCCTTTTTTTTTTTCTTTTTTTTTTTGCAAGGAAATCAAAAAGATGACGGTACCTCTGTCATGGTCACGGCTGACCTCCCCAGATACTTTACAAAAAGAATGATAATGCGCGGTCCCGCTGCGCGTTGAGATGTAGCGAGCTGCGGGAAGGGGGCGCGCCTATAGCACGTTCAAGCGGTAAGGATGTTATATAGCACTCTGGTTACCAGGGGAATACTTTCAAACTGTATCTAAAAACACTAAGGTTAGGAGGACGTGCATCAATAAAATGAACACGAGGCCTACATTTTAATTCACCTGCGTTTTCCATGTATCAGTTGTGAGCCTACCTACACAATAGCTTGTTAAGCCATCCAGTATAAGCTTACAGTCAATGCATGTGAACACCCGCATCTTCTCATTGTCACAGGAGGTGGGGAACCCTTTACTTGGATCAGTGATTTGTGACAGGACCTTAGCCTTAAAATGTCCATAAATTAACTCATTTAATTTCCACTTAAGCTAGCTTTATACATATTGTTAATAATATTGATACTATTATTAGTATTAACCGTTTGTTTTTGCATATAGTAATTATTCATGCACGATTATTCTAAAGTGTTAGGCCTATCATAAACCATTTATTATACCTTTTTTTTTTACATCAGAATATGTCATCAAGTCTAGTCCTAAAATGTAATTACTTTATGTGATTAATTAAACATATAATTTACAGATATTAATGCTGATTTTGAGCACACAAGCACAACACCAGAGGGCGCAATTGCACCATGTAGGCCACTACCAATACTTATCTTGCATTACCTTTTAGATGATTCGTTCATTCATTTTAGAACACACCAACGCTACATTGGCATTGTCGGTAGAATATATTTGGACAGAACAAACTAATATACAGCGTTGACACAGTTTTGGCCCTATAACATGATAGATAATGTAATTAAAATACATTGTTTATATTGAATGTGTTTAAAGGATAACACAGATAGTCACATGTCAAATAGTCACGTGGCCTTCTGACAGCTACACAAAACGAATCTTCGGCACTAAAGAAATCTCATCTGGTAATTTCTGTGTCATATAATGCATTTAATACAAATACACTGTGCCTGGTTAGTGATTTCCAATTATATTTGCGTAGACAGTGACCAGTGATAAAAGGGGTAACTTGCAACAGGCTACACTAGCTTTGCACCTAGCTAGCAATAGCTACTCAAGTTGTATTGAAATTACGTCTGAAAGTGATAACGTTAATAACATTAGATATCCCTAATTCAAATACGATTGATGTCTATTGCCTAAACTAAACGTGTATACAACGTTGTTTGCGCTCCAGAAACGTTCCTGTCTTAATGAAATCGTGTTTTGATGGCAGCTAGCAACTTTAAAAATAGTGTATCCCCTGTAGAGATTGTGACGATTAGATACAGGATAATAACACCAAAGAATTATGTTTGTGTCACATTTTTGCTTGCATTTGTTTATTGTTATTGTTGTGTCTCTACCTTTCAGTTGAGACCATGAAGAGAAGCAAAGCAAAAGTGAACTCTTCAACAGAGAAGGAGTTTGTGTTTGAGTTCAGGGCAGGGAGGAATAACTGTGTCCTCAAAGTACCCCTGCAGTTCCCTGTTGATGAAAACGTTTGCGACTTGCATGGGCGCCTCATGCTGCTACACAAAATACCGTGTTTCGTGGAGAATGGTGAGATCAAGATTGTCTTTTTTTTGAACACGACTATCAAATCAAGTTTCAGACATGGACTTCTTGTCAGAATAATTAGTTTCACACACAACGTCTTTTGTGTGTCACACGTTTCAACCCAAGTTACACCCCACCTTGAATTTTACACTCAAGAATATCTCTTTGTGTTTGCAATGCTTGACTGTATGTGCGCTGTGGTGAAGAGTTGAAGACGTTGCTGTCTAGCTTCATAGAGAGAGAAACCGTCCAGGACTACGACAGAGATGCTGAGCAGGCTCTGCAGAGACTAGCCTCAGGAGAGGTGGACATCCACCAGCTCACTGACGCATGGGCCAAGTCTTACTCAGAGGTACACACACACACACACCCCCCCCCCCCCCCCACACACACACACACAACCCCCCCCCCCCACACACACACACACACACACACACACAAGGAGTCTAGTCTACGTCCAATCCAGAATAGTTCATAATTAAGGAAGGAGTATAGACTCTGTTTTTGTCATGTGATGCTGCTAACAGGTCAACACCCTGGTCTGTTGGAGGGATCGGTAGTGTTTTCTGTCTTTGATCTTAGAAACGCCTTTCGTCCTTAAACAACACAAGTCTTAGAGTAACTACATACAGGTTTTTAGTAGGTGATGTTTTCTTGGAACGTCTCGGATGGCAGCAAGAATAAAAGGGGAGGAAGGCAGGGAGAGATTATTTTGTGTACAATCGTTTACTGCCAAATTAAACCCCAAATATATCTATGATCCTCAGTTGGCCTTGCTTTTTAAAGTAAAAGGGACTGTGTCATCACACCAGATTATATATGGAGAATCACTGCATACTAAATCATTAGAACACTTTTTTACTGAATGTGATCAAAGCGTGTATCCTCTCATTTAGTCTTTTAAGAAGGTCAACGTGCCGCCTTCCTCTGCTATGCCACTTCAAAGTCCTCACAGTTTAAATTCTGCTGCCACTTGCTCAAACGCTTATAAAAAGCCATGGTACATCATTCCCCGCCCTCCCCTGCTGGCCCCAGCTCTGGTACATGCAGGATAACCATTAACATTCTCCTGCTCCAGCATAGCAGTGCTTGTGGAAGCCGTCCAGTGTATTTTAAGGATCCTTTTAATGGCTCCATCATGGTTGTTGCATAAAGAGTCCAACGCTTTTATTAATAGAGGATGGTTCACATTCTACAATACGATTTTATGTACACTGCTAAAAATGGACGTGATGACCTCTCTCCCTTTCACTCTCCATCTCCTCTCTTTCTGTCTTAGATGTACGATGGTTGAGAGTAACTCAATTCGTGATAGGTGGCTTTGGTCAAGATGCACAGCAGGCGAGGGTGTCTGAAACTTAAGATCCCAGAAAACATGTCGGGAGATTTACTCATCGTATTCCAACTCCCGCTCTTGTCTTTTCATATTTGTCAGTCCGCCTCAGGCGTCGCAGGCTGTCTGTCCGGGGAGGAAGAGCGGCGCACTAGAGGCTGCTCCTCCTCTTCATCAGACATTTCTTACACAGCGTCATTTATTTCAGGAAATACAAGTAGAACTAAAACAAGCATCATTACGTACATTTTCAAACTGCTTGTGATGCGAGAAGTCACGTCACTCATCGCTCATATCACATGTGTGCCACTACGGGTCTCTGACAGGAGACGGGGCTTATCCACAGCATCCTTTCCTTACTGTCATAACTAGTTGAAGTGTGCGTGGTGTTTGTGTGCGTCGTCAGACCACGCTGGAGCACGCCTGCCCCGAGGAGCCCAGCTGGGACGAGGACTTCGCCGACGTGTACCACGAGCTCATCCACTCCCCCGCCTCCGACACACTGCTCAACCTGGAGCACAACTACTTCGTCAGCATCTCGGAGCTCATCAGCGAGAGGGACATGGAGATCAAGAAACTGCAGGAGAGGTGGGTGTGGAGGCCAGACCTGGAGGGATCAGGCAGGCTTCAGCAATACTGTGAATTATAAGACGATGTAGTCCAATATCTGCACCCCCATCTAAAACTGTACGTATGTTGAGTGTGGGGTATATGGTGAGCTGACACCTCTGACCTCTGACCTTTGACCTCTGGCCCTCAGACAAGCAGGGGAGATGGAGAAGGTGATGCAGGAGTTGGGGAAGACCTTGACGGACCAGGACGTCAATGCTGTGGCATCTCAGCACTTTGACGCCCAGCAGGTACACACACACACACATGCACACACACACACACACACATGCACGCTGTAGATTGCTGTGGCTATTTACACACGCTCACACTGTGCATCATGTGTGTGACCAGGTGCTGGAAAACAAGTGGGCGAGTGAGCTGAAACAGGTGTCCCAGATCCAGAAGCAGGAGTACCAGGAGTGGGTCATCAAGCTCCACCAGGACCTCCAGAACCCCAACAACAGCCAAATCAAGTAAGCCGTGTGTGCAGAGAGAGAGAGAGAGCAAGACAGAGCAAGACGGGAAGCTAGCGAGAGACAGAAACGGTACATTGTGTGTGTGTGTGTGTGTTCATGTCTCTCAGTTCGTACAATACATCCAAAATGAGGCAACTCAGCAGTTTCTTTCTGTTTTGTTGAATTCCACGAACACTTTGAAGTCTTGGAAAGCTGCAAAATCAGTCATATCAAGATAGTGAATGGATGAGTCAGACGGGTAAAGTGTTAGATAGACTAGAAGGCACAATGTGGGATGCAATCTGCCAAGGCAGCAGCCCCCCAGCACAGGCACGGGAGGATTAAACAGATGAAAGCAAATAAAGTATGTTTCTCTGAGCCACTCTGCTTTTCTCCTCCTGTCCCGCTGAACTAACCTGGACGTGATGTCCTGTACTTTAGGCCGAAGCTTTCAGGCTTTGTTGTTTTTAGTCATGAATGTCTTTGACCTGTGACTGTTTGTGTGTTTATCATGAACGTGTGTGTGTGTGTGCGTGTGTGTGTGTGTGTGCGTGTGTGTGTGTGTGTGTGCAGTGAGGAGATCAAAGTGGTGCCCAGCCAGCTTGAGGAGCCGGTGGAGCCGGGGGACAGGATGTGTGAGGAGCCGTCCCAGCTGGAGGAGAGCTTCACCATCCACCTCGGTACTGACCCCAAGCCCCAGGCGGGCTGCCCCCCAGGCGGGCTGCCCCCAGGCGGGCTGCCCCCCAGGCGGGCTGCCCCCCAGGCGGGCTGCCCCCCAGGCGGGCTGCCCCCCAGGCGGGCTGCCCCCCAGGCACCTGGCGGGTGACTGAGAGCTTAGGCTGGTTCATAGGCCTGTCTGAACATGCAGGAACCAGAGCACTGTGGCTCCATGTTGGCTCTGTTAGGTAGAACTTCAGCTCAGAAACATCCGTAACAGCTGCTAATACAGGCCAGTTCCAGACCATTTACATTTGATTTGATACAATCTGACCCAGGACCATCGACGCAACCGAGGCCTGGCCTGACCTCCCCCTGGTTTCCATGGTTACACTGCCCCCAAACAAGCCCCTTCTGGTCCTCTAAAATAACCCCCGATGACAGCTAATGGATTTATACTGAACTTCCTGTGTGGTGATAAAACCCAGCAGGTGAGGGGGCAGCATAGTTGCTCTAAGAATGTCTTGCTGAGTGTGTATATCTGACTGTTTATGTAGTGATGTGTGTGTTTTGCTTTTGCGTCGCTATGTTGTCAAGGATTCTAAAAAAAACAAAGCAGAAAAATACATTTTGCACATATAATCAATTACAATATAGAACAGAATACTGATGAATGTAGCGTATTGACTGGTGTAACGTTCTCATATTGCTGTGAGCACTCTCTAGTGTTGTGTGTGTGTGTGTGTGTCAGGTGCCCAGTTGAAGACCATGCACAACCTGCGCCTGCTCCGAGCCCACGTGCTGACCTTCTGCAGGCACCGTCACCATGGCAGCAGCGGCACCAAGCTGCGCCGCCTGCAGACGGCCCTGTCGCTGTACTCCTCCTCGCTCTGCAGCCTGGTCCTGCTGGTCGACAACAGGGTCAACTCCTACAGCGGCATGAAGAGAGGTCAGGGGTCACACTGACACACCCATGGGGTTTACCAGACTGGGTTTTCTGCTTGATCATGAACCACGTGTGTTAGTCATCGTCTAGTGGTGCCTTTACATGCACACACACACACGCGCCCGCACACATACACACACACACACTCACTCATATTCTTTCCTCAGTGTTCTCAAATCCCCCAAATATATTTAGCATATAATATGTATATACATTTTGTTGACGGTCATATTCCCATGGAGGGTCTTGCAGTGCTGAGTCATGGTCTCTTCTTCTCTGCTCCGTCAGACTTTGCCACGGTGTCTCAGGAGTGCACAGACTTCCACTTCCCCCGGCTGGAGGGGCAGCTGCAGGTCATCCAGCAGGTGCTGCTGTACGCCCGCGCCCAGAGGAGCAGCCGGCAGCGCCATCAGCCCGGTGAGGCGCCCACGCCGCGCCCACATCCTCACCTTCCTCCAGCGTGCAGCGTGCAGCCTGAAGCTTTTGGCCCATTTTAGATGATCGGCTTTCAGGGAGGACAGGCTATTCTGCTGCTGTACAGCTGCAGCACATGCATAGTTTTCGAGTGTGTGTGTGTGTATATTTGTTGTGTGTGTGTGCGTGACTGTGAGAGTCCAGCTGTACCACACACCACTTCCTCTGGTCAGTCCACATCAATGGCATGCCTGGTGTTGGAACAGGGATTTAGTTTGTCAGGAGGTACAAGGCTCTTTAGACATCACAGCCGGTGGGTGTCGTAGGGAAACTGTTCCAGATGCTTGTCTGCATCCATGCTGATCCCTGAGTGGCTTCCTGAGTGTGGAGTCAGCGAAGCCATCGCAGCCTGGGCACATCCCCACCAGCTACCCGGCCTTGTGCAGGGCTCTGTGTGGGCCAATCAGAGCCCTGGCCTTGTGCAGGGCTCTGTGTGGGCCAATCAGAGCACTTGATTTTCATATAGAGGTCACATGCTGCACTCTTTACGAGTGTCAGATGACTCAGACATGGTTGTTTACGTTACATTTATTTTCAGAGGCTCCTAGAAATGGAGGCAGTGAAGATAAGAACAAGAATGTGGAGAGGAACCCCTCAAATATCCTACCAGGTAAATCTGACTATAAATTAGTTTTTTGTCTGAATGGTACTCGGCTTAGGATACCCTGGTTTACTAGATAAAAAAGTTGACAATGTCTTGACAACCCCAGAGAAAGTCTCCAAAGGAAACGTCTCCATGTTCTTGTCTTTTCTCAGGGGAGTTCTACGTGTCGCGCCACTCCAACCTGTCGGAGGTCCACATCGTGTTCCACCTGTGTGTGGACGACAACGTGCGCTCTGGGAACATCACGGCCCGGGACCCCGCCATCATGGGCCTGCGGAACATCCTGAAGGTGTGCTGCACGCACGACATCACCACCATCACCATCCCTCTGCTGCTGGTCCACGACATGTCCGAGGTGAGAGGTCGTCAGGGGCGCCGGTCTTGGCTCTCTGGTCGGGCCGACGGGCCGTGCTTGTGAGTGTTCTACCGTTCTGCCCCCTTAGGACAGAAGAAAGAGGCTGGGAAGGATTGGGTTTACTTAGACCTCTGAGTGCCACAAGCCAGCCAGAGCAGTAATCTTTCAAGTGTGTGTGTGTGTGTGTGTGTGTGCATGTACACTCTGTAGGCTTCTCTTCATCATGCCAGGACATGTCTGCTGAACAGGATTCTCTCCCGTGAGCTCCAGTGTGTTTGCACTTGTTAGCTGTTTGTTTTCAAACCTCTCCAGCTCCACAGACCGAGCGGCTTCTTCATCTTTGATCTCCTCGCTGTCCCAGCTGGCCTGTAATCTTCTTTTCATGGATTTTCATACCGCATGGGTCATTGCTCTTTGTCCTCGAGTCGTATATCCACAGTGACATTGTACAAAACAGCCGTGTTTGTCTTTGTAACCACAAAGAGCAATCAAAGGCCTATACACAAGTCATGACCCCGAAAATGTATAATTAGCGTGATGTTCTTTTTCTTGTCTGGGAGACAGTTAAACAAAATGTTTATCTTTGTCTTTGGTTCTGGAATACAACAGCGGAAAATGAAGCTAAACAGAGTTTGAAATTGAAGTTTGGTCAGAGGTAAGGGTGGAACGAGGGGTGCTCTGAGGGGCAATGGAGGTATGACCTGCTCTGAGGGGGGGATGGAGGTGGAGGTATGACCTGCTCTGAGGGGGGGATGGAGGTGGAGGTATGACCTGCTCTGAGGGGGGGATGGAGGTATGACCTGCTCTGAGGGGGGGATGGAGGTATGACCTGCTCTGAGGGGGGGGGGGGGGGATGGAGGTATGACCTGCTCTGAGGGGGGGGATGGGGGATGGAGGTATGACCTGCTCTTATGCTGCTCTGTGTGTTTCACCCCCTCCAGGAGATGACCATCCCATGGTGCCTGAAACGAGCTGAGCTGGTGTTCAAATGTGTCAAAGGTAAGGGGGGTGGGGAGGTGGGGGTAGAGGAGAATACGATAATGAAATCTGAAGGAAAGAGTGAGAGGGGAAAACAACCCTGAAACAGTCTGAAGTGGAAGTTGTGTTGACGTGGAAGGTGTGTTGTCTGTCTTTAGGCTTCATGATGGAGATGGCCTCCTGGGATGGAGGTGTTTCCAGGACTAGTCCAGTTCCTTGTGCCACAGGTGAGCACCTCAGCAGCTCTGGGACCCATGACCTCACACGAGGCAGCCATGACCTCACACAAGGCAGCCATGACCTCACACGAGGCAGCCATGACCTCACACGAGGCAGCCAGTCAGGGGGAGGGCGAGGGCAAGGCAGGGACAGACAGTGGAGGCTCCGTACTAACCCTGTTCACACATGTTGACAGGCAGGGGGGATATAACCAGCATCAGGTGTCAGTGTTGTACTCCGACACCATTCAAAATAGCACCTCCAAACAGCATTGTTTTCTACACCATAGCCGGCAGGCCACATAAAGCTAAACATATGAACAATCTGACTTGTGTGTGTGTGTGAGACATGAATACTTAAAATGCTTATTTGAAGGCCCATTAGTGTTGTGCAGTCCTTTTGAATCACACAGCTGTCGAATAGTTTGTTGCTGTGACTCAAACAGGAAGCAGACACTGTGGTGTCTAGTTGACGGTCCCTGTGCCGTATTGTTCAGAGCATGTTTTCACATTGTTGCTACCTGCGTGTCTGTTTTCCACAGAGTATCTCCGACGACATGTTCTACCAGCTTAGTAACATGCTACCCCAGATCTTCCGTGTGTCCTCCACCCTGACGCTGACCTCCAAACACTGACGCCATGGCGACCAGTACCACAGCCTCTGGACCCGACCGGAACATTCCGGATTCTCTCCGTCACAGTTAACACGTCCAGCATCCCAAACTGAAACCAACTGCTGTACGGAAGAGTTCATGCTGAAAGTAACTTGACACAAACTCATTGACTTTCAGATTATCAAAAGGTTATGGAGCAAAATCAGCCGCAAATTTGTTTCGTTTTTTTTTTATATATTTTTTTTTATAAATGAGTTTCAGAAAATATCAATTTTTCTTTGGAGTTTGTGATGGAGGTTTGGGAGTAGAGAACCAAGCTCACCGCCACAGGAGATGAAAGGCACAGCAAAACCACAGGAGGAATGCAAATGAATAATCTCCCAGGTGCCGTCTGGAAAGAACCCCAGACTCTTACCTCCTAAAAGGATGGTCATTGCCGAGACAGGCAGTATGCAGGTGTGCTTTTGTACTGCATTGCAGTGAATCTTCGTGTGGAATGTGGTAGGTGTGTCGCCCTTACACCTGTAGGCCAGCAGAGGGCGACGGTTACAGTGACACAGACCCAAATCAAAAAACTGTTGCTGCTGATTGCAAGAATATGAAAGATCGCCGCTGGAATCAGGTCTCATTATAGTTTGGTCTCCTATCCGAGAGCCTCATTTCAACCACTAATGGATTGTGACTGTTGACAATTGGCCAAGATTTGTAGCTCTATGCACGAAGGCCTGTAGCATTAAGACGTATGTTACTTCAAAATGTGTCATTTAACCATCAGAATACTATATGTGACTCTGGTCTGAAATTGTAATATGTTTGTAAAGATTGTGCGTGTCCAACTGGTTGTCAAGTTGTTTATAATCACTCCATGTGCAGATGTCCTCTCTCAAGCTTATATATGTGGCATTGCCTTCCTCCTTGTCTTTCTGCTGAGATTAAGTCATTTCAGATGGAAGACATCATTCCTGTCTGTCATGTGTTTGGCTTCAGTGACCCCTCAGAGACTATTAATAATATGTAAGAGTGCTGACCATAACAGTGTCTTCTCCTGTTTCCTCTCAAAAACAAGATGTCCGCCCCGACCCTGCCTGCCTCTGAGAGGCCATGTCTCTTCGCAGGCCTCCAGCGTGTCATGTTGCAACCTGCTGCAGTGTTTATACCGTGGTGACGACCCACACAACTGGAAGGAAATGTGGCACTAGATGCCTGGAGTTCCTGGTGTTGGTGGCCTGAGGTGTTGTGTTCCCTGGGGGGACTGTGAACCAGGCTGCACACTCTGTGTCTCTCTCTCTCTGTCTCTCTCTCTGTCTCTCTCTGTCTCTGTCTCTCTGTTTCACTCTCTGTCTTTCTCTGTCTCTCTCTGTTTCACTCTCTTTCTCTGTCTCTCTCTGTTTCACTCTCTGTCTCTCTCTGTCTCTCTCTCTGTTTCACTCTCTGTCTCTCTCTCTGTCTCTCTCTCTGTCTCTCTCTGTCTCTCTCTCTGTCTGTCTCTCTTTCTGTCTCTCTCTCTCCAGCCTGTGTCAGAGCAATGTCTGTGTCAGAGCAACACACAGACATTGATTGACAACCTCTGATGGTCAACCTGTAAGCAGGGAAAACTGATTCAAACGATCTCACGTTTGTGGCTTGACTCACAAGGCCTGTGGGGGGGGCAGTTGAGATTGTGTCTTCAAACCTGGCTAGAAGACCACGGGGCTGCAGCCTGTGTGAAGGAAGTACAACAAAACCTGTTAGTCTGCTAATTCAGACTTCTGGTAAAGTTGAATAGTGACTGAGGAATGTTTTAGTCTTATAATTGACTACTGATTTGAATTAGAGGCTCAGTTTTAATGATGGTGTTATTATAACTGGAGTGGCTTATTTTGTCTTATAGAATTGCTCTAATGCGTTTATATGTAGGCTATCTTTTATATACAAAGGAAATAAAACAATTAGTTTTAGTCCTTTTTAATAGTAGGCCTACAAGCTGTGTTTCCATAACAACAGAGAATGCCTACAATAATAGGGTATTCCATCAAGTTTCTTTAAAAAAAAAAATCTTCAAAATTTTAAAACATTGACATGTAATCACAACCAAATCAAAGAATGGTGAAATAAACTACTTTTTTTTTCTTAATACACCTTTAATACTGAATGCGTGCTTTTTAAGTGGTAGGCTAGCTTAAGTAATATGATACAGTACTACTGTGAAACAAGTTAATTGTGGAAAATTTGAAACATGGGCTCTGCTAAAGCCCAGCCCCCTTAAAAAAAGTCTTGAAGTCCAGGCATTCCTCACGAAAACAGTCGCTTCCATCCATCCTCCCGAGATATTATTCCTATTGCCCGATCTCTATAGAGCCTTCACGTCACAGTCTACCAGCTTAGTCCGTCCTACAAGTACAGAACGACGGTTCACAGGGAAAAGTGGACAAGTTGCTGCATGGATTTACGGTAGTCGCGTAGCCTACAAGGTAAACGTATGTCTTTACTACCTAAGAATTGGATCTGAAACTCGAACCGGTCACGTTCTGATAGATTTATAGTTACCGTCAGCGATCCGGTGATGAAGACAGCTAAGTAGAAATGTATCAGCCTAGTTGAACTTATTCATGGTAGCGTGTTGAACTTCCTTTCTATTACACTGCGCCCACTGCATGAATTTGCTTTCCATTTACCTTATATCGAAATAAACTATTATTTCGTTCATTTTATTTCACCCGAATCTCACGACTTTGCGATGTACGCAGGCAAAAAAGACCATGTGACTACGACAGCGATTACGGTGTAACCTGAGATTATCAAAGTTTCAAACAGCATTTTGAGTAATAGCCTACCGCTCTCTCTTATTGATTCCAAACCAAATGTCGTGGTGTCACCGGATACGTATAGTTTCTATCTTTCCGAAAGGGCGCATTCATCTTTGCCGTTAGCATTTGGCGCTGTTGGCGAGACCCCTGCTGTTTTGACACATGGGTGTGGGGGAGGAGGCGCAATACAAAAGTGTTTACAGACTTAATTTTACGGTCTGTAAACACTTCAATTGAAGCACACAACCTTTAGACTATTGATTACTAGTTGTTACTAGTTATTGCATGAGACAGGGGAAACAGGAGATACATGTGCGTAACATGATTTGAAAACATTACATAGCCTACTGTAAAATATGAATTTTACTCTATTCAATGAACATGATTGGATTAACAGTCAGATCTACCTGTTGATGTCCATAGTTTCATCCCTGCTATTCACGTGTTATTCTGGCCGGATCTACCTCAGTAGTGTACTATCACAGTGATGTCTGGATAATTAAAAGGTCTGAATTCTCACTCTCTCTCTCCCTCTCACTCGCTGTCTCTCACTCCCGCTCTCTCTCGCTGTCTCTCACTCCCTCTCTCTCTCGCTGTCTCTCACTCCCTCTCTCTCTCTGTCTCTCTCACTCCCTCTCTCTCTCGCTGTCTCTCACTCCCTCTCTCTCGCTGTCTCTCTCTCTCACTCCCTCTCTCTCTCTCGCTGTCTCTCTCTCTGTCTCTCACTCCCTCTCTCTCTCGCTGTCTCTCACTCCCTCTCTCTCTCTCACTCTCTCTCTCTCTCTCTCTCTCTCTCTCGCTGTCTCTCACTCCCTCTCTCTCTCTCACTCCCTCTCTCTCTTGCTGTCTCTCACTCCCTCTCTCTCTCTCACTCCCGCTCTCTCTCTCTCTCTCTCTCTCTCTCTCTCTCTCTCTCGCTGTCTCTCACTCCCTCTCTCTCTCTCACTCCCTCTCTCTCTTGCTCTCTGTCTCTCACTCCCTCTCTCTCGCTCTCTCTCACTCTCGCTGTCTCTCACTCCCTCTCTCTCGCTCTCTCTCTCACTCTCGCTGTCTCTCACTCCCTCTCTCTCTCTCTCTCTCTCCCTCTCTCTGTCTCTTAGCCCCCCTGGCTAGAGAACAACATAACACAAAGCTGCTACATAGCCTACTTTTCCCATTGACTCTACCATAGGCTGAGTTGTAATATTACGTAGTAGCCCACTGTGTTCTGTTAAAAGTCCTTAACATGTGTGGGGTTGGTAAATGTTTTATTTTATTTTACTTTTAACCAGGAAGTGAATGGTCAAAACTACATTACTGAAAAAGAGGATCAAAAGGTTAAAGAGCTCCAGTTCCTGACAGAGGAGTGTTTCTTGTTACCAAGACCACCACTGCCTGCACACAAAGGCCTGTTTCCCACTAAAGGCCAGTCAAGTGTGTTATTCATTCACCTCAGAAAAATAGTCTCCCTTTCTCTCTCCCTCTCTCTTCCCCTCATGATCTTTCGCTCTTTTTCTTTCTCTCCTAGTTTCTCTCATAGACCTACTGCCATCACACTCTTTTTTTTCTCACACACATTTCTCTCTCTTCTCTTTTTTTCTTCACTGGGTACATTAGTTCAGTAAAGTGTCAACCTCATTTATTATCATAACTTCCCCTCATTACAAAGCAGTTATGCGGCAATAACACAAATTGCCTTACCTTATAACCAACTCTGTTGTAGCAACATGCATTTAACAGTGCCCACAGGGTCTATGTACTTCATCTGCACACTACAATTAGCTGACAGTGAGAGTATGGATCCTGTTGCTAGTAGAGGGTCCTGTTGCTAGTAGAGGGGCCTGTTGCTAGTAGAGGGTCCTGTTGCTAGTAGAGGGTCCTGTTGCTAGTAGAGAGTCCTGTTGCTAGTAGAGAGTCCTGTTGCTAGTAGAGGGTCCTGTAGCTAGTAGAGGGGCCTGTTGCTAGTAGAGAGTCCTGTTGCTAGTAGAGAGTCCTGTTGCTAGTAGAGGGTCCTGTAGCTAGTAGAGGGTCCTGTTGCTAGTAGAGGGGCCTGTTGCTAGTAGAGGGTCCTGTTGCTAGTAGAGGGTCCTGTTGCTAGTAGAGGGGCCTGTTGCTAGTAGAGGGTCCTGTTGCTAGTAGAGGGGCCTGTTGCTAGTAGAGAGTCCTGTTGCTAGTAGAGAGTCCTGTTGCTAGTAGAGGGGCCTGTTGCTAGTAGAGGGGCCTGTTGCTAGTAGAGAGTCCTGTTGCTAGTGGAGGGGCCTGTTGCTAGTAGAGGGGCCTGTTGCTAGTAGAGAGTCCTGTTGCTAGTAGAGGGCCTGTTGCTAGTAGAGGGGCCTGTGGCTAGTAGAGGGTCCTGTTGCTAGTAGAGAGTCCTGTTGCTAGTAGAGGGGCCTGTTGCTAGTAGAGAGTCCTGTGCTAGTAGAGGGGCCTGTTGCTAGTAGAGGGTCCTGTTGCTAGTAGAGAGTCCTGTTGCTAGTAGAGGGTCCTGTTGCTAGTAGAGGGGCCTTTTGCTAGTAGAGAGTCCTGTTGCTAGTAGAGGGTCCTGTTGCTAGTAGAGGGTCCTGTTGCTAGTAGAGAGTCCTGTTGCTAGTAGAGGGGCCTGTTGCTAGTAGAGGGGCCTGTTGCTAGTAGAGGGGGCCTGTTGCTAGTAGAGGGGCCTGTTGCTAGTAGAGAGTCCTGTTGCTAGTAGAGAGTCCTGTTGCTAGTAGAGGGGCCTGTTGCTAGTAGAGGGGCCTGTTGCTAGTAGAGGGGCCTGTTGCTAGTAGAGAGTCCTGTTGCTAGTAGAGGGGCCTGTTGCTAGTAGAGGGTCCTGTTGCTAGTAGAGAGTCCTGTTGCTAGTAGAGAGTCCTGTTGCTAGTAGAGGGGCCTGTTGCTAGTAGAGGGTCCTGTTGCTAGTAGAGGGGCCTGTTGCTAGTAGAGAGTCCTGTTGCTAGTAGAGGGGCCTGTTGCTAGTAGAGGGGCCTGTGGCTAGTAGAGGGTCCTGTTGCTAGTAGAGAGTCCTGTTGCTAGTAGAGGGGCCTGTTGCTAGTAGAGAGTCCTGTTGCTAGTAGAGGGGCCTGTTGCTAGTAGAGGGTCCTGTTGCTAGTAGAGAGTCCTGTTGCTAGTAGAGGGTCCTGTTGCTAGTAGAGGGGCCTGTTGCTAGTAGAGAGTCCTGTTGCTAGTAGAGGGTCCTGTTGCTAGTAGAGGGTCCTGTTGCTAGTAGAGAGTCCTGTTGCTAGTAGAGGGGCCTGTTGCTAGTAGAGGGGCCTGTTGCTAGTAGAGGGGCCTGTTGCTAGTAGAGGGGCCTGTTGCTAGTAGAGAGTCCTGTTGCTAGTAGAGGGTCCTGTTGCTAGTAGAGGGGCCTGTTGCTAGTAGAGAGTCCTGTTGCTAGTAGAGAGTCCTGTTGCTAGTAGAGGGGCCTGTTGCTAGTAGAGAGTCCTGTTGCTAGTAGAGGGGCCTGTTGCTAGTAGAGAGTCCTGTTGCTAGTAGAGGAGTCCTGTTGCTAGTAGAGAGTCCTGTTGCTAGTAGAGGGTCCTGTTGCTAGTAGAGGGGCCTGTTGCTAGTAGAGGGTCCTGTTGCTAGTAGAGAGGTCCTGTTGCTAGTAGAGAGTCCTGTTGCTAGTAGAGGGTCCTGTTGCTAGTAGAGAGTCCTGTTGCTAGTAGAGGGTCCTGTTGCTAGTAGAGAGTCCTGTTGCTAGTAGAGAGTCCTGTTGCTAGTAGAGGGGCCTGTTGCTAGTAGAGGTCCTGTGGCTAGTAGAGAGGGCCTGTGGCTAGTAGAGAGTACTGTTGCTAGTAGAGAGTCCTGTTGCTAGTAGAGGGTCCTGTTGCTAGTAGAGAGGCCTGTGGCTAGTAGAGGGTCCTGTTGCTAGTAGAGGGGCCTGTTGCTAGTAGAGAGTCCTGTTGCTAGTAGAGGGCCTGTTGCTAGTAGAGAGTCCTGTTGCTAGTAGAGGGGGCCTGTTGCTAGTAGAGGGTCCTGTTGCTAGTAGAGGGTCCTGTTGCTAGTAGAGGGTCCTGTTGCTAGTAGAGGTCCTGTTGCTAGTAGAGAGTCCTGTTGCTAGTAGAGGGGCCTGTTGCTAGTAGAGAGTCCTGTTGCTAGTAGAGGGGCCTGTTGCTAGTAGAGAGTCCTGTTGCTAGTAGAGGGTCCTGTTGCTAGTAGAGAGTCCTGTTGCTAGTAGAGGGTCCTGTTGCTAGTAGAGGGTCCTGTGGCTAGTAGAGGGTCCTGTTGCTAGTAGAGAGTCCTGTTGCTAGTAGAGGGTCCTGTTGCTAGTAGAGGGTCCTGTTGCTAGTAGAGAGTCCTGTTGCTAGTAGAGGGTCCTGTTGCTAGTAGAGGGTCCTGTGGCTAGTAGAGGGTCCTGTATGAGTGACCTTGCTGAGGACTATGAAGAATCACTTTTTTCATGAGTTGACTCTCAGACACACACACACATACTCTCTCTCTCACACACACACACACACACACACACACAGATACTCTCACACACACAAGTTCAAAAGTATGTCAGTCAGTGTGGATTTTGGGGCCATTCTCTTTTAAGCTCCTCGTCCTCTTCAAAGCATTGAGTGTCATGCATGCTGGTGTCATATGGGTTCATGCAACAATCGGAGGAATGCAATCTTCACACAATGCTCGTCTCACAGTGGAGGGCTAGACATGCCGCTGAGTTATTTAGTTAGTTTATTACCATGTGAACTGTGAATGTAAACACAGAAATTACTTTCTCTCACAGCACCTCCATCTCCTTTACATCTCCCTTGATGGTAAAGTTGCACGTAAAGTGTTGCAGGGGTGAGAGTCATCTAAAATTAAATTATGTGCTTTTTCAGAGACCGCTGCTTGTAGCTAGATTGTAGGGCAGGAGTTCACAGTGTTTAGTAGGGAGCTGTGTTCAGCACTAGAGCCTTTCAGTCTGCAGCAGCACAGCACCTCCATGCTGCCATTCACCCAGCTAGCTTTCAAACCGGTAGAAGTTTGTGAGGACAGGAGTAAAAATCTTTCATCTTCTCAAGGAAGGATATGCGTCGATGGGCTTCCTTCAGTATTTTGACTGGGCTGTAGAGGTTCAGACCACACACAGCAGTGTGGGACGGCTTTATGACTATTCCCCAAATAAAAAATGTGGGTTAGTTTCACTCTGTCACTACCAGGAGAATGTTTTTAAATCATAGGCTAATTTGTTTTTTATTACTATATATGACATATTATTTGAACAGAAGAGACTTGCATACATAGCCAGAAGGTATTCTCTGTACTTTTTTTTCGTTTTTATTTTTTTAATTAAGTTGGTAATATTCACAATTACCTCCGGTTTTCCCCAAATCAGATTCACCAGATGTATTCACAGAATCCCCACAGTCCATTTTTTTTTTGTCTCTGCGTGAGCTCGTACTAAGCTGAAGTTCATTCACACTGTGTTTGGTGTATTCATCCAGCTGTCTATGGGCCAAAACACACACACATCATTAGCGCTTTCATACTACTGAGCTGAACGTGTCCCTCTAGCAGTTGGCCTAATCATTATAAAAACAGTGAGATAATTTGTTACGGCAGGGACAGAGAAACTGTAATGGGGAAGGCTGATGGGAAAATTAGTTTTTAGTTTTTTCCTTTGAGTGTTTTGGCCTAGAGGAAAACAATCCTGAAACCGTCCCACGTGCACACACCCACGTGCACACACCCACGTGCACACACCCACGTGCACACACCCAACGACCAGAGCACTGTGCACACACCCAACGACCACTCTGAGAACACCTGCTCTGCGCCAGAGAACTGTAGGGTTACCAAACGCACATTACTGGATCAGTTTAACTCAGAGAGACGGCAGGAAGTTGGACCTCTGTAGCCTTGGAGAAAGAGGGCGAGCCGGAGAGACCACATCTCCCAAATCATCTCCCATCACTCCCCTGGCCCTCAAGGTTAAAGTGCAAACTGCTTCCCTGTAATGGTGTTCCCCCGCCAGCTCCAGGCAAAGGGGCTTAGCTGGGGGAAGCGCTAATGGGCCAGACGGGAGGGGTGTGTGAGGGGGGGGTGTGTGAGGGGGGGGGTGTGGGGGGGGGGGTGGGGGGGGGGTGGGGAGGGGGGGGGGGGGGGGGGAGGGGGCGTGGGGGGGCTCTGACGCTGCGTGCTTTGTCTGGGCTTCCTCGGTCCTTCTTGGAAACATGGTACAACAACCCACCAACACACGTGTTATTGTCGCAGTGTTTGTTTGGACAGTTGGAGATTACCTTTGTAATTGTGATCATTTTTAAGTGTCATCTTTCGAAATATCTCAGTTTTTGTTTCATGATGTGGCAGAGTAACCGTGTTTCATATTTCTTGTACAGTCGAGGCTGCTTTAAGTGGCAATGTTTTTGACTTCTATCTCTGTCACCCTTACGCCATCAACAAACCCCGTCTGGACTTCCTCAAGCCAGAATAGATCTGGGACGTGCCAGAATGTGTGGGAACGTTGGCAGTCGTTCAGTGCTGCAGTGGCTAACCTTGCAGTGGCTCCACCAGTAGCTCTCCGTCTTGATTTGGGTTCCCAATTATTTTACTGCTTTCAAAGTCTAATGCATCCGTCCATCGTCCAAATCTAACATCCTTCATCTTGTTTTAAAAATCGTATTGATTCAAAAGAGACGTTGTGTGCATGCTGTTGGCCTATCAATCGCAGTGGTTTAGCGGCTCTGTTGCTAAAGATAAACTCGGTTTTATTGAAGGAACATTTGAATTAGTTTCAGTTGGACTGAAGCAGTTTGTCCTTGTGTTTGTTTCAACCTGTGAAGGAAACAATCAGAAACTCACATATGGCACAAAGGTCTATTTAGTACTGGCATTTTAGATGTTGTTATTAGTGTTATTTTTGTACCTGTTATTGTGCCTTAACTTTTAAGTTAGTATTATTATTATGATTAGGAATCATCCAAAGAGCTCACACTGAACTTAGAAAGCAGCAGATGGAGAGAAAAAAACCTCATTATAAATGTGTCTTAGCACTGTATGAAAATAATTCATATTCAAACGAGCGTGAGTCACTCAGTTCTAAAGCGGTGGCATCTTCCTGGGTGAGAAGAGGACAGGGAGAGAGAGAGGGAGGTGAATAACAGGACTGTCAGTCCCCGGCTCTCAGCCCCACACCCCCTCCCTCAGACTCATTCAATTAAGGGGACTTTATACAGTCCTGCCCACTTGTTTAAAGTGTTTTGCCAGAAGGCTGGCGTTGGGATACAAGCTAGCCCCCGGGTTCAGCTCTCAAAAACGGGAGGGAGGGAGGGGGGGGGGAAGGGGGGGAGGGAGAGTAAAAGGAGATACCAGAGCAGAAAGGAAGAGAGAGAGGGGGAGACAAAGAGATGAATAGAGAGAGAGAGAGAGAGACGGAGGGAGAGAGAGACGGAGGGAGAGAGAGACGGAGAGAGAGAGAGACGGAGAGAGAGAGAGAGAGAGAGAGAGAGAGAGAGAGAGAGAGAGAGAGAGAGAGAGAGAGAGAGAGAGAGAGAGAGAGAGAGAGAGAGAGAGAGTGGGTGGTGGCTGAATCAGACCAGGTTTCTGCTAATGCACCATCAATGAGAAGCTTTAGCTGCGATGCTTCTTCAGTCTAATTGTATTTAAAGCACATTTGATTTGTGCCAAACTGAACGGTTCTTATACTGTGCCACTGAATACATTAAATTTGTTGGTGTGAATCAGAGATGGAACTAACTGAGCTAGTTCAGGTTCCTTGCCTTGACAGACTTCAACAGAGGTGTCCGAACCAAAAGGTACCAAACATGTGCAGCCAGGCACGAGTGAGGCTCTGTTTGGAAACACGTACCTCTGTGAGCAAAGTCAGATGAACTTTAACAAGCATAAACTGAGAAGCAAACAAGCTGACTCTCCTAAAGTAAGAGAAACATTCAGTGAAGATCTCCATTGATGGTGAATGAATGTTGCTCGCCCCCTCTCTGTGGTTGTGCCACTGAGGAAAGCCCACACTAAGGCAGAAGTGAAAGGTTTACGGGGGGAAAAAAAGTTGTGATTTACCGCTTTGAAGTTTTGTCTTTGTGTGTGAAACATGTAGAAGTCTGGTTTGACACACCACATATTCTCTTTCAAGTCTCCAGCTGAAAGGGATGTTTGAGAGTACTGGGAGAACTTGGATATCTGAGAAGAGCAGCTATATGGCCCCTGACAGGATCAAGTCGTGACTCATGTCCATATGTGTGACTGCTTTGATGCCCGTTTCAGACACGAGTATTGTTTAGCTCAGATTGTTTAGCTCAGATTGCTTCAAACGGGAGGCTTGTGGGCTGAGCTGAGATAGGACGTTAAAGGTGTTATTATTATCAGAGTCAAACTCCTGTGTTCGTCATAGCCCATTTTAGTAAATGTGTTATTTGTTATGTGTCTCTGAAAATTAGAATATGTGAGAAGAGATTGAAGCCCTGGAAGGAAGTCTGGGTTCCAGTCAGGCTACTAATCACACATGACTACTGCTGATTACTTTAGAGGACTCCTTTGTTTGTTCAAACTGGCTTTTCTCTTTTGCCGTGGTTTCCCTGCTCTCACAGTGGAACGCTGCGGACTGAGATTGTTTGGGGAGGAATATCCTACAGTTGTCTTGTTTTGATTTTGCTTAAACATTAGTGTGTGTGTGCCCGCATCTCAGTGTGTGTGTGTGTGCCCGCATCTCAGTGTGTGTGTGTGTGTGTGTCTCTGTACTCTGTAGGTAGTGAGGTTAGCCTTTCACCCTCCCCCATCATCTGGTTTGAGTAGGGTTTGACGAGGGTGTTAATCACACTGGCCCTGAGGCTGGCCAGGCCCCTAACAACAGCTGGAGGAGAGGGGGGGCGGGGGGGGGGGGGCGGGGGGGTTGACCTGCTAATGGCCATCCACCCAGAGTCCCAGCTCTGAGCTGTCTCTTGTCTGTTTGCTTCTCTCTCGCTCTCTTACTCTCTCTTGCTCATCCACTGTTTTCTCATAACACATAAATCCAAGCCCTAGCCTAGACTTCTATAATACATCTAAAAGTCCTAGAAAAGTTCATGCGCTCTATGTCTGTGGCCGCGGCCATCTGCGTCCTCAAGCCCTTCCCAGCAGCAGACTGCTGTCTTCAGGGGCTCTGTCCCAGACCCTGAGTGCTGTGTTCAGGGGCTCTGTCCCAGACCCTGAGTGCTGTCTTCAGGGTCTCTGTCCCAGACCCTGAGTGCTGTCTTCAGGGCCTCTGTGCTCCACGACCCTGAGTGCTGTGTTCAGGGGCTCTGTCCCAGACCCTGAGTGCTGTCTTCAGGGTCTCTGTCCCAGACCCTGAGTGCTGTCTTCAGGGTCTCTGTGCTCCACGGCCCTGAGTGCTGTCTTCAGGGGCTCTGTCCCAGACCCTGAGTGCTGTCTTCAGGGTCTCTGTCCCAGACCCTGAGTGCTGTCTTCAGGGTCTCTGTGCTCCACGGCCCTGAGTGCTGTCTTCAGGGGCTCTGTCCCAGACCCTGAGTGCTGTGTTCAGGGGCTCTGTCCCAGGCCCTGAGTGCTGTGTTCAGGGGCTCTGTCCCAGGCCCTGAGTGCTGTGTTCAGGGTCTCTGTGCTCCACGGCCCTGAGTGCTGTCTTCAGGGTCTCTGTGCTCCACGGCCCTGAGTGCTGTCTTCAGGGGCTCTGTCCCAGACCCTGAGTGCTGTCTTCAGGGTCTCTGTGCTCCACGGCCCTGAGTGCTGTCTTCAGGGGCTCTGTCCCAGACCCTGAGTGCTGTGTTCAGGGGCTCTGTCCCAGACCCTGAGTGCTGTGTTCAGGGGCTCTGTCCCAGGCCCTGAGTGCTGTGTTCAGGGTCTCTGTCCCAGGCCCTGAGTGCTGTCTTCAGGGGCTCTGTCCCAGGCCCTGAGTGCTGTGTTCAGGGTCTCTGTCCCAGGCCCTGAGTGCTGTCTTCAGGGGCTCTGTCCCAGGCCCTGAGTGCTGTCTTCAGGGTCTCTGTGCTCCACAGCCCTGAGTGCTGTCTTCAGGGTCTCTGTCCCAGACCCTGAGTGCTGTCTTCAGGGGCTCTGTCCCAGACCCTGAGTGCTGTCTTCAGGGGCTCTGTCCCAGGCCCTGAGTGCTGTGTTCAGGGGCTCTGTCCCAGACCCTGAGTGCTGTGTTCAGGGGCTCTGTCCCAGGCCCTGAGTGCTGTGTTCAGGGGCTCTGTCCCAGACCCTGAGTGCTGTCTTCAGGGTCTCTGTGCTCCACGGCCCTGAGTGCTGTGTTCAGGGTCTCTGTCCCAGACCCTGAGTGCTGTGTTCAGGGTCTCTGTCCCAGGCCCTGAGTGCTGTCTTCAGGGTCTCTGTGCTCCACGGCCCTGAGTGCTGTGTTCAGGGTCTCTGTCCCAGACCCTGAGTGCTGTCTTCAGGGTCTCTGTGCTCCACGGCCCTGAGTGCTGTGTTCAGGGGCTGTGTCCCAGACCCTGAGTGCTGTGTTCAGGGGCTCTGTCCCAGGCCCTGAGTGCTGTGTTCAGGGGCTGTGTCCCAGACCCTGAGTGCTGTGTTCAGGGTCTCTGTCCCAGGCCCTGAGTGCTGTGTTCAGGGGCTGTGTCCCAGACCCTGAGTGCTGTGTTCAGGGGCTCTGTCCCAGGCCCTGAGTGCTGTGTTCAGGGGCTGTGTCCCAGACCCTGAGTGCTGTGTTCAGGGTCTCTGTCCCAGGCCCTGAGTGCTGTGTTCAGGGTCTCTGTCCCAGGCCCTGAGTGCTGTCTTCAGGGGCTCTGTCCCAGGCCCTGAGTGCTGTCTTCAGGGTCTCTGTGCTCCACAGCCCTGAGTGCTGTCTTCAGGGTCTCTGTCCCAGACCCTGAGTGCTGTCTTCAGGGGCTCTGTCCCAGACCCTGAGTGCTGTCTTCAGGGGCTCTGTCCCAGGCCCTGAGTGCTGTGTTCAGGGGCTCTGTCCCAGACCCTGAGTGCTGTGTTCAGGGGCTCTGTCCCAGGCCCTGAGTGCTGTGTTCAGGGGCTCTGTCCCAGACCCTGAGTGCTGTCTTCAGGGTCTCTGTGCTCCACGGCCCTGAGTGCTGTGTTCAGGGTCTCTGTCCCAGACCCTGAGTGCTGTGTTCAGGGTCTCTGTCCCAGGCCCTGAGTGCTGTCTTCAGGGTCTCTGTGCTCCACGGCCCTGAGTGCTGTGTTCAGGGTCTCTGTCCCAGACCCTGAGTGCTGTCTTCAGGGTCTCTGTGCTCCACGGCCCTGAGTGCTGTGTTCAGGGGCTGTGTCCCAGACCCTGAGTGCTGTGTTCAGGGGCTCTGTCCCAGGCCCTGAGTGCTGTGTTCAGGGGCTGTGTCCCAGACCCTGAGTGCTGTGTTCAGGGTCTCTGTCCCAGGCCCTGAGTGCTGTGTTCAGGGGCTCTGTCCCAGGCCCTGAGTGCTGTGTTCAGGGGCTCTGTCCCAGGCCCTGAGTGCTGTGTTCAGGGGCTCTGTCCCAGGCCCTGAGTGCTGTGTTCAGGGGCTCTGTCCCAGGCCCTGAGTGCTGTGTTCAGGGGCTCTGTCCCAGGCCCTGAGTGCTGTGTTCAGAGTCTCTGTCCCAGGCCCTGAGTGCTGTGTTCAGGGCCTCTGTGCTCCACGGCCCTGAGTGCTGTCTTCAGGGTCTCTGTCCCAGGCCCTGAGTGCTGTGTTCAGGGCCTCTGTCCCAGGCCCTGAGTGCTGTCTTCAGGGGCTCTGTCCCAGACCCTGAGTGCTGTGTTCAGGGGCTCTGTCCCAGGCCCTGAGTGCTGTCTTCAGGGGCTCTGTCCCAGACCCTGAGTGCTGTGTTCAGGGGCTCTGTCCCAGGCCCTGAGTGCTGTCTTCAGGGGCTCTGTCCCAGACCCTGAGTGCTGTGTTCAGGGGCTGTGCTCCACGCTCTTTCCGCTCACTAATGGTCCCTCCCGTTCTCAGAATGGTTGCCTGTTTTCTCAGCAGCTTAATTCATGTCCTACAGAGAGGTTCCTTTTCACCGGAAAATTACACCAAAAAGCTGTTCCAAAACACAGTCTCTGTCTTTGTCACACTTGATCTCATGTTTTGTATCCAGCTGAGAGGTTCTCTTGCCACAACAAAGCTGCAATTACTCACAGCACAGTCCTCTACTGTCAGGGTGTTCCTGGACTTTAAGCTAATGAGTATGCATAGCTATGTTTTAGCATCCAAATCACCTATTTCTTCACATGTTAATGTCGTCATGGGAACACACAACATGCCATTGCTTTTCCCTGTCATCCTCCTACTCATCCTCCTGTCATCCTCCTACTCATCCTCCTGTCATTCCAGGAATGTTCAAAGGTGGAAATAGTACTGGTATGGTAATAGTTAATTGAATAAACCTTTAATATTTGGATGAGAATACATGAACACTCCATAAAAGGAGTTGTTATGATAAATGCTTTATAACACCTCTATTTAATACTTTGCTTAACTAAGGTAATGCCAATTAAAACAAAGAAAAAAGACTACTTTTGTCTGTTACATGTCGCATTTTCCTGAGAAATCCTTGAAACTTTGCAGAAATCCTACTGGGAATTGATCCCTCCTTTGCAAACCTAGGAACACTTCCTTTCATCCATCCTTCCTTCCTTCCTTCCTTGTGTTCTCCTCCCTTCTTTCCCTCCTTTCCTCCAGCCTTCCTTCCTTGGTAGTTTTCGTCTTGTCAGTTTATTGACGTGCAGAAAGGCTGTTGTGGCTGATTATGTAAGCGGGCGTCAGTTTCGTCCTGTGCTTATGGACTGAACCGAGGTTTGTGGGCTTGGAGGCTACAGAATAAAAACCACAGCCCTCTGATCCATCTTAAGATAAGAATGTTTGTAACTAAGCATGAACAACAGCACCAACTCAACATCTCAAATCCAGTCAGTTAGTGTTGCTCATGATTATTAATAATATGAATAATCACATTACACATGTGTCACTACACTACAATGGCATTAAGCCATTGCTAATCTTAACCCTGTTTGCAAAAGAGGACTGTGTTTCATACACAGCAAGATAATAACATACGACTGAGAAACTAATCCAGGGTGGAACTGGTTGCGTTCTGTTGACTTTGCATGAAACAAGTTTTATCAGCATGAAAGACAATGAAAGGAGAAGAAGGAGGGTAAGTGAGTCAGTCGATCAGTCCGTCAGGACACAGAAGGTGAGCCGACTGAGAGGCGTTGTTCCCTGGTCTGGGATCTGCCTGGTCTGGGATCTGCCTGGTCTGGATCTGCCTGGTCCGGGAGCTGCCTGGTCTGGGATCTGCCTGGTCCGGGAGCTGCCTGGTCCGGGATCTGCCTGGTCCGGGATCTGCCTGGTCCGGGAGCTGCCTGGTCCGGGAGCTGCCTGGTCTGGGATCTGCCTGGTCTGGGAGCTGCCTGGTCTGGGAGCTGCCTGGTCTGGGATCTGTCCAAAGCCCATCTAACTCCAGGCCAGCCACCTCTGTGGTCGGGTGTGTTGCCAGCAGCCATGTGCTGCACTCTCTGTCATTATATTGATGTGTGAGCGAGAAAGTGAGTGTGTGTGTGTATATGTGTGTACGTGTGTGTGTGTGTGTATGTGTGTACGTGTATGTGTGTACGTGTGTACGTGTGTGTGTGTCAAAGAGTGACTGAGTAAAACAAGGAGCGTGTGTCCACGTTACAAACCAGATGAGCTGTCATTTCCTCATGTAGGTTAGAGAGGAAAACTGCACTCTCACCAGAACACACAGGGAGGGACCTGCAGCAGGAGGGGGGCCGACTGAGAGGAGGAGAGAGAGAGAGAGGAGGGACAGTGTGGAGACAGGCGACTCTGAGAGGAGGAGAGAGAGAGAGAGAGACAGGAGGGACAGTGTGGAGACAGGCGACTCTGAGAGGAGGAGAGAGAGAGAGACAGGCGACTCTGAGAGGAGGAGAGAGAGAGACAGGAGGGACATTGTGGAGACAGGCGATCAGTGACACATCTCTTCAGAAGTTCACTTTGGTGGGTGAACGGTCTCCCTAAAGGTTGCGTAAAGTTCTGGGAAAGAATCTACTCTGGTAGTAAGTATGATGTTGTCTGATTGTCTCTAGTCTGATTGTCTCTAGTCTAACTGTAATTTCATTCTTGAATCATCTTGCACCATCAAGACTGAATTATTTTTCATTTTTATAGACTTGACTTCTATGTGACAGACAGGTCTAACAAATACAGATAGACAGACTGACAGGTCTGACATACAGACAATTCTAACATACAGACGACTGACAGACTGACAGCCAGGTTGTAGCTACTCATTGACGGTTAGCTGTTTTTCATAGATTAATATAGCATAGTACTGTAAGAGGCCACTACAATCTGCAGTGAACAAGGTGTGACCTTGTCATTTGTTTGCAGGAAATGATTAAGCTACAAGGACAGACATGGATACTGGGTTTGTTCCAACAACTTTAGTTGGGTTCAATGTTTATTCTTCAAAGTTGGGGGTATTTAGTACTTGAACTTGAATCTACTTTACCTCAACAATTACAGCTGGGTAAGATATTAACTGTCATTTTACACAGGGCTTTAGCCTCTCGATTAACTTAAACCGTAAACAAACGTGATTTCAATCTCATTTTAATGAAATACATTTGGGGGAATGCTGGTTACCCAGATGAGTGATGACACCTCTACATAATCAGCCTTTCAGTGGAAAACCAAGACTGTGAGTGAGCTGAGGCCTCGCTAACTGTTCTCTGCAGAGATCCACTGTTGTTCTCTGAGTCTGTGTGGTTGTTGAGATAGCAGACCCCCTCCCAGATGTATTACTGACTCTATTCAGCGGTCTGAATGGACAGGGAGGAGCCAGGGTCCCTCACACCTCCAGCCTAATACTGCTCCCTGTGGAGGTGGAGGTGTGTGTGTGTGTGTGTGTGTGTGTGTGTGTGTGTGTGTGTGTGTGTGTTAGTGTATGAGAGTGTTTCTCAATACTTGTGACCTAGGTGTGATCATACCTAAATCTACTAGTTCAACTTGAAGACGTCACTTTAATTCTTCTCTTTCATTATGAGTGTTCTGAGTTATTGACCGAATTGTATGGATGGAGAGACCGAGAGAGAGAGAGAGAGAGAGAGAGAGAAGGAGGAAGGAGGAAGCATTGGCCATGGCCAAGTGTATTATTAGACTCTCCAGAAATAAGACAAGGACGTTCCTGCTCCTCAGAGCACACAGACTGACTCAGTCACAGCTCCCGACACCGGAGGGAGGAGGAGAGGAGGCAAGGAGACAAGGGGACAAGGGGAGAGGGAAATGGGGGAGGAGAGCAGAGGGAAGGAGAGGTGGGAGGGGAAAAGAGGGAGGCCTCCAGGTTGTCACCTTGTGGTTTCTAACAGTGTAGAGATACAGGAGAAGACTGACACGGAGAACATGTGAAGGACAGATGAGGAGGGTAGGATGGGAGGCGAAAAGAAGGAGAAGAGATCACATGATTGAAGGCAAAAGGCAGGGTCAGGGGTCAGAGTGATGGATGTTGGCGGTGGAGAGAGGTCGGGGGGGGGGCAGGACAGGACTTTCATGTGACGGGAGGAAGAACATCAAATCATGAAAAGAAAAAAAAAACTTGACCTGAAAGAGCACACATACTATAAATTAACTTACTTTTCTAAGCAAAGGAAGTCAATGACAGGGTACAGATGACGACAAACTGAAAACAGAAGGAACCAGACATGCCTTGCTGTGATGCCTGTTATGTTGGTGTAGTGTGGTGGTGTAGGGGCCACTGAAGCCTGACCTGGTTGGCACAATTTGTTTCGTCGTGGTTATTCATTTGTTTTCAATAGGCCTGGTCGAGTGTTTGTCAGTATTATTTGTATACATTCTTTATCTGTTCATGGACTGGCCGTGGTTTACCTCCTGACAAGCAACTTTGTCTTTGAGTCGGTCCGAGCTGCTTGCAACCTCTTCGTCTGCAGACAGAACACCACAACTACCTCATCCTGAGGTTTTGTCAGTCTAGCCCCAAACGGCACTTGTGGTTCTGATGTCATGTCTGAGCCATTTCCTCCTCCTCCTCTCCTCTCAGTCTGTTCTGGTTGTTGTGTGTGAGGCTTCTATAGCATTTAGAAGAACCCAGTGTTAATGAAGAACACCAACAGAGAAACTGCTACCTCACTAGATCAAGTTACTCACCCTGATACAATGTAAACAGCCTGGTTGTGTTGTAGTTAATCTCCTCAAAACAGGCCGTCCTGGAGAGGCAGAGGGTGAGGGGGGAAGACTGAGTTGCCAGGCTTCCAGTGGCTACGCTAACTGTTCAGACTGAGTTGCCAGGCTTCCAGTGGCTACGCTAACTGTTCAGACTGAGTTGCCAGGCTTCCAGTGGCTACGCTAACTGTTCAGACTGAGTTGCCAGGCTTCCAGTGGCTACGCTAACTGTTCAGACTGAGTTGCCAGGCTTCCAGTGGCTACGCTAACTGTTTAGGAAACTTTGACTCCCACTCGCAGACAGGGCAGACTTAATTCATACTGTGGGTAAAACATAAGGATTGATAATTTCCTTTTGTTAATCACACTCTCAGAGCTGCCAACTCTCACGGTTTCGCCGTGTGACACACGCATTTCAACTATTTCTCACGCTCTCACGCCACACATTGTATATCTCACGCTGAAAAGGCAACGCCAAACAAGTAGCCAAGCTAACGTTGTAAACAGTAACGGACGAGGCGCAGGTTAACGGAGTAAAGCATCATTGACGCGCAAACAGCCGTGTAAACTCGCCTGGGGGGGGGGAGTGAAGCTCGCGAAAGCTCGCCTAAGGAGGGGGGGGGTATCTTCATATGTATATAATTATTATCCACGCATATTTACACGTTCATATATTGCGATCGCCACTGTGATCTGTCTGGTGTTACTTCTCTCTCCTCTCAGCTGACAACCCAAAATAAAACCCAGAATCCTAATGGAGGCCACACAGTGGGTGGAGGCCACACAGTGGGTGGAGGCCACACAGTGGGTGGAGACCACACAGTGGGTGGAGGCCACACAGTGGGTGGAGGCCACACAGTGGGTGGAGACGGCCCAGTGGGTGGAGACGGCCCAGGTTCTTTCACAGCAGCAGGGTCCTCCGGCTCTCTGTGGGAACCTCAGACAGGAACCCAGCTGGGAGGGGGCAGAAGGGATTCAGACCAGGGGATGAAAAGCAGTCATGAAAAGCAGAAAAACATAACTGGCCGTGGGTCAAGATGTCAAAGTCCTCTCAGAATGGGGGTCAGCAATGAGCGGAGGGGCATAGAGGGAGATGGAGAAAGGAAGGCCTTATAGAAAAGGGATGTGTGTGTGGAGGTGGCAGAGAGGGGGAGCAGCGCAGGCGTGGGCAGCTCCCCTGATGGGCTTTTCTCAGGGCAGTCGAGGCTGGTGGGAGAATAATCTAAAGGGTTTGAAAGGCTCTCTCTCCCCCCCTCTCCCTCCTCTCTCTCTCTCCCCCCCCTCTCCCTCCTCTCTCTCTCTCTCTCTCTCCCCCTCTCCTCCTCTCTCTCTCTCCCCCCCTCTCCCTCCTCTCTCTCTCTCCCCTCTCTCTCTCCTCTCTCCCTCTCCTCTCCCTCTCTCCTCTCCTCTCTCTCTCTCTCTCTCTCCCCCTCCCTCTCTCCCTCCCCCCCCTCTCTTCTCTCCCTCTCCCCCCCCTCTCTCTCTTCTCCTTATCCTTTCCTACCTGGTGCTCTCAGGTGATCCTGTTCACTCCTCATGAGTCTTGGGTCATGCCCACGTTGACAAGCTGTCTGGTCCTGATCCGCTTTGCTTTTCACAGAAACAAGAACACACCTGAGCTAGTTTGTTTAGCGTGCCAACCTGATTCGCCGACAAACATACTGTACTTATTCTAAATTCTTTCGCTCTCATATTGTTAGCTAGATTGTTTGTCAGCTTGTTGAATTAGTGTCAATGGCATACCCGTGTTGGTCTCCACCATACACACACAAAACACTAGTTTGTTGGAAAAAAAGGAAGGCAATACATTAACAGCGTATTTTATTTATTGTTGTGTGCCTTTCATGACTGACGGACTCTTCTGTTGGAGACGCCAAGTTCAGTCTAGCTTCCAGCGGGGAACAGATGGTCTTCATTGGAGGAGACATGTCACATTAGTGACAAGAGTTTTAGCACCTTGTTGTTGTGCGTCCAGGACGGTGTTCTCACATGTCTCCCTGGCTCACGATGATGACACGTCTCCCTGGCTCACGATGATGATGATGATGGTTATGATAATGATGCAGGATGAAGAAGACGAGGAGAGGAAAGTGGATTTAGGAAAACAGCACTTCTCTCTCTCTTTCCCCACTCCTCTCTGAGAGCATTCAGACCCATGTTGAGGAAACCTGAGTCTTATCAGCTGGAATACGTCTCACCAATCAATCCCTCCCCTGCTCCCCCATCCATTAGTCTCTCTCTCTCTCCCCCCCCTCTCCCCCCCCTCTCTCTCTGTCCTCTGCCATGATAGGTCCTGCTTGCTTAAATCTCAATATCCTTCGAATGAAAATGTATCTCTCATGAGAATTCCTCGAGGTGATTGTGTGAGTGTTGCTGTGTGGAGAAGAGAACCTGGAGCACAGTCATGGTGTTGGAAAGGCCTTCGGTGTGAGGTACGGGCAGGCCCCAAAGGGATTGTGTGGGGGAAATGATCAGGAAGACAGAAGTTTAATCTGGTGTTCTGTTACACACACACACCTCCTGTGCCCATCTGCTGGTGCGGGTCCCATACGGAAGCAGCCAGAGTGAACTGTGCAAGAATGTGTCTGTTTCTGTCAGTCTACCACCCTCCTTTTAGACAGGGCCTTACGAGATAACAACAACAACAGCTGCCAGAGAACAGGCCGTCAGGCCAAATGGGTGTGTTTGGGTGTCACATACTGTACTTCTGGCTGGCTCATCTCTGTTGTTGTAAAAGCTGTCTTCGAATAGTTTGTTTCTAGAGAGCCTGTAGAGACAGGGAGCCTGTAGTGGTAGATAGCCAAATGAGAGAGAGATCTCAAAGAGAGCAAAAGAAAAAAAAAGAGTGGGAGATTGCAGGGAGAGAGAGTGAATAGCTAGCTTTGAAAAGTTTTTTTTTTCTTTGAAATCTTTTTTTGTACCTTTCCCAATTTCTTTATTGGAAACTTCCTTTCAAAACTTTTTGGGGGAAACTGCTACTTAGAAAAAATATTTCAACCTTTAAAAACTTTTTTTGTTCCATTTTTTGTTCCTAAAAGTGTTCCTCTTAGTCATAATGTTCCTCATGGTGCTCCTAAAAGTGTTCCTCTTAGTCATAATGTTCCTCATGGTGTTCCTAAAAGTGTTCCTCTTAGTCATAATGTTCCTCATGGTGTTCCTAAAAGTGTTCCTCTTAGTCATAATGTTCCTCATGGTGTTCCTAAAAGTGTTCCTCTTAGTCATAATGTTCCTCATGGTGCTCCTAAAAGTGTTCCACATGTGCCTCATAGTGTTCCTCTCTGCTTCTCTGTTTCAGATCCATAATGCAGAGACCAGGATGGACCCTCCAGGTCATCTGAGATTGTCCCTGTGTGTCCCTGCTGTCCCCCTCAGACGGCCTCCACCCCGCTCCACCCCAGCCTCAGGATCCGCCCCAGCCCCAGCCTCAGCCCCTGCCCCTGCCCTCCACAGAGGCTGGGCGGAGGGCTCCAGCGAGCGGTGGAGAGCTTCTCACTATGCCTGGATGGAGGTCTCAGTGGCGTCTCGTCCTGCTGAACTCTCTGACCTGCGGCCTGGAGATCTGCGTGGCGGCTGGGATCACCTACGTGCCCCCTCTCCTGCTGGAAGCGGGGGTGGAGGAACAATACATGACTATGGTGCTAGGTGGGTCACCACCCCCATCCCCCCCTTTCTCATCTCCTCTGATCTCCTTTCCCCCTCATTGGCTACGCCTCCTTCTTCTCTGACAGAGCATTTCTAAAACATGAACAGTTGGACCCTCCTCTCTTGGGGTAGAATGAGGGAGGGCCCTTCTCATTACACACACACACACACACACAGAGACACACACAGCACACACACACACACACACACACACACACACACACCCACACACACACACACACACGCACACACACACACACACATGCCCCCTCAGGCAGAAACCAGAGAGTTGCAGAGATTAACTCGTTTTTTCCCTGGCTGATCACTTAAGGGATTGTTTGGTGTTTGGTGTGAACTACTCCCCAGTATATTCTACATCAACTTGCTGTGCAATGTCTTCTCTCATCGAAAGCTTTTTTCTTATTTAGAGCATTTTTTAGAGTACATTTTGTGTATGATTTGACTTCTAAGGTTGTAATTTGCCGATTGTGGTTAGGCTCTATGACACTATAAACCTAATACAAAGCCAACCAATGCAGTCACAGTTAATGTATGATGCATATGAAAGCAAAACATATGGAAATGTATTCTGTGGGCTGTCATAGAACAGTGGGTATGACATGAATCATTTATCAGTTGTTGGTGACTTATACATTCAAATTGATGATACTCTCCAAGGAGGAAATCAGTGGTGGATTTGAGACATGTTTGGTGCAGGGCTAGTAATGTGATCGGCTGTACTTCAGCCAGCCAGTGAGTGAGTGAGTGAGTGTGTGTGTGTGTGTGTCAGGGCCACAGGGCATCTTTCCACTCTTGTTGTATTTAAAGACATAATTGAGGCCGTCACTAAACCCAGTAGGCTAATCACCTGGTTTGGTGTCCAGGTGGCAGTCGGGTGCTAATTTGAAGGCAGTAAGAAAGGGGGAGAGAGAGACAGGCAGGGCAAAAAGTGTGAAATATACAGAGAGCGAGCGAGCGAGAGTAAGGAGAGAACAAGAGAGAGAAGCCGGGAGCAGAAAGCCTGAACGTAAGAGCTGGTTTCAGATGCGGTGGCCATGCTCCTCGATACGGCCGAGTGGAGTCACATGACCTCCCCTCAGAGTCTTCACTGACAACTCTCCCTCCATCTCCTTCCTCCAACACTCACACACACACACTCACTCACCATCAAGTTATTCTCTTCCTCACTCTCTTGTGACCCACCAGACCTGCGGGGAGGTGGGGGTGCAATTTAAAGCATGTTACCGTCCACTACTCCCCCCCCCCTCCCTCCCCCACTTGCTCCTCCCCCCCCTCACTCCTCCCCCCCTCACTCCTCCCCCCCCCTCCCTGCTCCTCCCCCCCTCACTCCTCCCCCCCCTACTCCCTCCCCCCCCCCTCGCTCCTCCCCCCCTTGCTCCTCCCCCCTCCCTCCCTCCCCCCCCCCCTCGCTCGCTCCTCCCCCCCCTCGCTCCCCCCCCCCCTCGCTCCCCCCCCCCCCCCTCGCTCCTCCCCCTAACCCCTCCAGCTCTAAACAGCTGCACGTGAACCAGAGAGTAAAAACACATTCTTTTGTATCGTTCCCCACACAGCCCAAAGCAGCTAATCTGGAAATAGCCATGGAGCTAATTCACTTTCCCCCCTCTCTCTCTCCTGGCTGATGGAGCGTTGGGTCAATCAAGATGTATACTGTGTCTTGGAGGCTTAAAGCAGCAGCACGGATGTCAAGTTTTTTCACAAGCCTGCCACATGCTTTATCTAATAAGCTTTAGACTCATTCCTGCCACGCCCTCTCTGATGTCACGAGAGCCCCGCTCTCAGATTAAAGATGGTTGACAGTGTGGATGTGAAACCCTCCTGGGAAACAAAGAGAAGACCAGTACACAGCTCAGCAGCAGAAGCACAGAAGCACTGATACAACACCAATGTCAAATGAATACAATCAAAATATTAATATGTCAGTGTTACTTCTCTCTCTCTCTATCTCTCTCTCTCTCTCTCTCTCTCTCTCTCTCTCTCTCTCTCTCCTCCCTGTTTCCAGGTATCGGCCCGGTGCTGGGTCTGTTATTCATACCTCTGATTGGCTCGGCCAGTGACCAGTGCAACAGCAGCTACGGTCGGCGCCGCCCCTTCATCTGGCTTCTGTCCCTCGGCGTGCTGCTGGCGCTGCTCATCATCCCCCACGCCGACTTCCTGGCCGCCCACTTCTCCTGGGGGGGCCGCCCCCTCCAGGTGGGCTTCCTCATCCTGGGGGTGGGCCTGCTGGACTTCTGCGGCCAGGTGAGGAACAGCCCCCCCCCCCCACACACACACACCACACTAAACAAGATCATTGTTAACATTCATGCATCCTTAGAAACCACCCCATACCTATGAACTGTTCTGTTTTAAGAAAGAACCTTTATCACGTGCTGGAAGAGTGGTGTTGTTGACGTGTTTGGTGTCCAGGTCTGCTTCACGCCGCTGGAAGCGCTGCTGTCAGACCTGTACCGGGACGAGGAGGACTGCGGCCAGGCGTTCGCTATGTTCTCCTTCATGGTGAGCCTGGGGGGGTGTGTGGGGTACCTCCTCCCCGCCCTCGACTGGAGCCGCGGCCTGCTGTCCGTCTACCTGGGAGGTCAGGCCGACTGCCTCTTCTTCCTCCTCATCCTCATCTTCATCACCAGCCTGCTCATCACCATGAAGGTGTCGCAGGAAGAGGAGGCGGCGGCGGCGGCGGTCGTCAGCAGGACGGCGACGACGACGGCGACGGTGACGGCGGCCATCTTGGAAGCGGGCCCCCCGGACTCGGCGCGCTGCGTGCCTCGCTCCTGCTGCTACATGCTGAAGTGCAAGCTCCGCCTCCTGAAGGGGGGGCCTCTGCTGTGTCTGGTCAGGAGCTGCTGGTCCATGACGCCCGCCATCTACCGCAGCTACTGCCACGTGCCGCGTGTCATGCGGCGCCTGTGTGCCTCGCAGCTGTGCAGCTGGATGGCCGTCATGTCTTTCATGCTCTTCTACACGGACTTCGTAGGGGAGGGCTTGTACGAAGGCGTGCCCAGCGCGGTCCCAGGGACCGCCTCCAGGCAGCGCTACGACGAAGGTGGGTCCAACACTGAGCGACACCTCAGTCTCAGTCCAGGACACGTGTCTGAGACGGAGATAGGAAGAGACTTGTGGAGTGGAGTGTATGTGTGTTCATGATCTCACACCGTGTGTGTGTGCTGCTTCTGTCTTGCTTCCCTGGCTTAGGTTTCATTTATTATTACTGACTGTGTAGGCTGATCCTGAACAGAAAGTGTAGCCGTGTTAGTTTGTATAGCTGAGGGTATTTCAGTCTGTTGGTCTCCAGCACCTGGGCCAGACTGCTGTTGGTCTCTCTGTGACCCCGAGTCCAGCTGCCCCAGCTGCCCAGGATGGACACACATTCCTGGGCAGAGGTGGGAGGCAGAGGAGGGGGAGGGTGGAGAACGGCTCCTCTATCTTCCTTCCTTCCCTTAAAAAGATAGAAAATGTATATGAACTTTGCGCTTTTACCAGTGATCAATAAGCGGTTCTAGTATTGGCTAGTTCCTCTTCAGTTTTTTTACATGAGGTCAGATAGTTCTGTGGTTTGCACCTCTGTTCCCACAATCCTTTGCAGTGTTTGTCAAGTGGGCTCAGTTTTCTGCATTCACATGGTAACCGTATCCACATCCTTTAGTCTACAGAGGGATTATCTGCTGCTCTCTCCAACTTGTGACCTGCACACCATCGGCTCATTGAGATAACAAACTCGTACCCTGACAAACCTCTGCCCATGCAGGTGTAGAACCAGAGGAGAAAGACTGCGGTTAGCTTAGCATGTTTATTTGGACTAGACATCCTGCCCGCTGAGGCCAGGCACATGTTGAGAGGGGAGAGCAGAACAAATTGAGTTTTGGACATATTTGTTCTGTTGTCCAGGAGTCTGGACCTCTTCCTCTGTTCTCTGTTTGGATACTAGATTCCTTACCAGACACTTGCTGGTTGGCTGGCTTGCTGGTTGGCTGGCTTGCTGGTGATGGCTGGCTTGCTGGGTGACTGGCTGATATCGGCTGGTTGGCCGTCAGTGTGACAAGCTGGCTGACTCTGAGGTTTACAGAGCTAAATCCATTCTAGTACCTGTCTGTCAGCCTCACCTACAGCCCTCCCTCACCTTCCCCTGGGATTGATGTGAGGTTCATTATGTGTAAACTGTTAAAGCAGTCCTCACTCCTTCTGTTAACTGAACCCAACCTGACACTTCTCTTGATTTTACAGATGGTATTGCTGTGCATTGGCATTTTCAAAATTGTTATAGTTCTGACAACATCTTCACATTCTCCTCAGGTATCCGTGTGGGCAGCCTAGGCCTGTTCCTCCAGTGTGCTACCTCAACCTTCTTCTCCCTGGTCATGAGTCGACTGGTCCGTCGGTTCGGTTCTCGCCAGGTCTACCTGAGCAGTATGGTGAGCTTCACGGCGTCCACCCTGGTCATCTGCCTGTCGAAGAGCGTGGTCCTCGTCACCCTCATGTCAGCCCTGACCGGCTACGCCTACGCTACCCTGCAGACACTGCCATACACCCTCACCTGCTACTACCACAAGGAGAAGGAGGTAGGAGCAACACACACACACACACACACACACTCTGGAAATGCCTTTACAGAATGTCCTACTGACGTTGTCTTGTCATTGTCTTGTCTCTCTCACTTTAGGTTTACATGCCAAAAAAGAAAACCAAAAGCGGGCTTAAAAATGGCATTGCAATACAGAGAGACACTGTGCATTTGACCTCCATGGATGAAGAGGAAGGGTTGAACCACAAACTAGGAGGCAACGGCCACGTCTTTTCCGACTACTCCACCCCTCTGCACGGCCAGAATGGTTCGTCCCACAGCAGTGCCGGCCCTGAGGCGGAGGAAGCGGAGGGGGGGGAGAGACGTGGAGTGGGCCTTGACTTTGCCATATTGGACAGCACCTTCCTCCTCTCTCAGGTCTTCCCCACCCTGTTCATGGGCATGCTCGTCCAGTTCACTGCCTCTGTCACCACCTATATGGCCAGCTCGGCCTTCTTCGGTGCCATCGCCATCTATCTGGCCAATCATATCGTCTTTGACCAAAAAGACCTCAAGAGCTGAGAGAGAGAGAGACAGAGAGAGACAGAGAGAGAGAGAGACAGAGAGAGAGAGACAGAGAGAGAGAGAGAGAGAGAGAGAGAGAGAGAGAGAGAGAGAGAGAGAGAGAGAGAGAGAGAGAGAGAGAGACCAGAGGAATGGAGTAGCACACTCCACAATGCACTACAGGTCCCAGCATGCCTTAGTGCAGGGTTGCTGTTACCCTAGAAACCAGGGTGAATTGTGTGTGTGTGTGTGTTGATAAGTGTGTCTATGACATAACTCAAGGAAAGTGGAAGGATGCCTGGAGTTTAGAACCAACCACTTGTTGCTTTAAAAGAGATGTCTGGCATTAGCTCCCTCCAGTGCCCCACTCTGCCCTCACTGCCCTCACTGCCCCACTCTGCCCTCACTGCCCTCAGTGCCCCACTCTGCCCTCACTGACCCACTCTGCCCTCACTGCCCTCAGTGCCCCACTCTGCCTCACTGGCCTCACTGCCCTCACTGCTCTCACTCTGCCAGTCAGTTTCTGTCTGCTATTCTCCTCAGGTACAGCCAGCCAATCAGCATGCTCGTCCTATAGCAACCTCAGCTGACAGGAAGTCGGGTCTTTAAGGAGGTTTATTTCCCCACGCTCTCCCACTGAGCCATACCATTCCCTCCCATGCTGAGGGTATGTTGGAGGGGGTACTAATGTTGGTAACAACAACTTTCTTCTTACCTTGTGCAACAAGACCTAAATGAGATTCTAGCAACACCGCGGAACTAAAAGGAGCTTTTGAAAATGGCGTTGTGGGGGAGGAGCAGTGACAGAAATCAGATCTTTAATGTTTCTATACTCTACAGTGACACACATTTCTCTTAAAGATCCAAAACGTGATTTGTCTTCTGTTGTTGTGCGTATGGATGTGTGTGCGTGTGTGTGTGTAATCCTGTGTGTGTTTGATAAAGACAGACACATACAGAGAGATGCCTTTGGGATGCTGTGTGGGTCAGCTAGCTATCTGAAACCTGCACACAGCTGGGATTAGCTACATACTGGTCAGGTCTCATAATGCTGTAGAGCAAATATATTGTGGCCTTCATTTATTTTTGGGGAACTTCGGGTTTGTCTGTAAAATGCTGGTTTTACTGAACAACAATGTACTTTGTTTGGATCTATGTGTATATAACTGGTCTCCCTTTCAGATATGTTTTGTTTGTTATGACGACTCTGCTTTAGATAACATTGACCTACAGTATGTGACCTATGCAATGACGAGTCTGGGTTGGGGAGACACACTAAGAGTTGTCCTCTTGCTCATTGATTCAGGGTGATAGTTTGGTTGCCTCCTTCACCTGAGAATTCTAGATCGTATTTGGTTGATCACTATTGATGACCTACTGTAAACCAACCAGAAACGGGTTGGAATCCAATCTTTGGAGGTTTATTATTTTTCACAGTGATCTCCTCCATATACGAGGATGTGGATTAAAAGAATATCTGAAAAATGTCCGAAAATGTTCATTTTTGAAGTGCCTCTGTGGCTGCAGTCAGCTCTGTTTCAAATCAGCGAAATTCAGGAAGTGCAAAGCATCGGGACTAGCTGCAACTATAGGAAATGTTTTGCGAGGGAATGCTTCTTATTGATCTAACATGAAAGCTTTTAAAATAGTTTGCCAAACTTAAATTAAGGAAAGATCATTTCAGTTTAAATGTAGAATTGAATTGACCCCAACATTGGACTCTACATGTAATTTAGAGATTTAGATTTTTTTGTACATATAGTTATTTATTTTCCTTTTAGAAATAAATCCTAAGCACATATTAAGGTATGTTGCCTTTTTGTTGCATCTGTCATAGGTGTCCGGGCAAAAGCTATTTCTGTGAAAAATTATAAATTATTATTTTGTATGGATGTGATAAAGAGCATCTTTAACGCTGTAATTTATTTGACAACTCTGCTATCATTCATTTCATCTTTGATATTTCTCCTTTATATCATTACGATAGACTGATGTCAATTTCAATACTAAATATACCTAAATGTTTTGGCTTTTTGTTTACTGGCAGTTTATCAGGATTGTTATTGAATACATTTGAAAGCAGTTGAAACCCCCTGTTGTTGTTTTGTTAGTTTTAAACCATTGTTTGTATTTCCTCTGGTTTTACACCATTTAATTAATTTGACCTAAGAGAACATTTTCTCACAGATGATGCCAGGACACGAGGCACGAGGCACGAGGCATACTCTGCACACAACGTACACAACCCTGTCATGTGGTCAGTCTGCCTCTTCAGTCTGCCTCATCAGTCTGCCTCATCACTCTGCCTCATCAGTCTGCCTCATCACTCTGCCTCATCACTCTGCCTCATCAGTCTGCCTCTTCAGTCTGTCTCGTCAGTCTGCCTCATCAGTCTGCCTCATCACTCTGCCTCATCAGCCTGCCTCATCACTCTGCCTCATCACTTTGTCTCATCAGTCTGCCTCATCACTCTGCCTCGTCAGTCTGCCTCATCAGTCTGCCTCATCAGTCTGCCTCATCAGTCTGCCTCATCACTCTGCCTCATCACTCTGCCTCATCACTCTGCCTCATCACTCTGCCTCATCACTCTGCCTCATCAGTCTGCCTCATCACTCTGCCTCATCAGTCTGCCTCATCACTGCCTCGTCAGTCTGCCTCATCAGTCTGCCTCGTCACTCTGCCTCGTCACTCTGCCTCGTCACTCTGCCTCGTCACTCTGCCTCATCACTCTGCCTCATCACTCTGCCTCATCACTCTGCCTCATCAGTCTGCCTTGTCACTCTGCCTCGTCACTCTGCCTCGTCAGTCTGCCTCATCAGTCTGCCTCGTCACTGCCTCGTCAGTCTGTCTCATCAGTCTGCCTCGTCCCTCTAACCACTGAGTTCCTGTTGGGAGCGCCTCAGTTGTCTGCTTGCTGTTGCTCTTGTGCATAATAACCTTTGACTTTGATTAGCAATAGAGTGGGTGTGGTACTATTCTGTGTTCAGATGTCCTACTTGGGTTCAGCATAGTAAGTGCCAGTAAGGTCCCTCCAGGGATCCATGTTAGTTGTCTTATAATTATGCTGGGATGTAAAGACTGAATCAGGGATATTTTCACTGATGCCCATTGTTATATTCAGCCTTCACAAATTCTTTTTTTAAATTATTTTATTGTTATTGTAAATCCCTCAGATGTATCATTGTCACAAATAGATTTTTATACAAAATAAAGGTATTTCATTGTAAAAGGCTTGTTGAAGAGTCGGTTATAAAAAGGGGGTAAAAGTCGACAGGATTTTAGACTCGTAAGAACTCCCATTGTGTTTTTTCTTTTTTTGTCCATAAACTATGCGGATGATTTAAAACCTTGGAAATAGCGCCATCAATTGGACATCTCGACATACTGCCACTCAAGACCCAGTAAGAGTATGACCCACTGACGTTTGACATGCTGCGTATTACCTATTAGCGGACATGGGAACGACGGCGTGACTGGGCTTTCATGAACCTACGTCAGCAATGAGGGACGTTTGAAGGTTTCCAATCTTCCCACCAGCTTTCCATATAGCGCACGTGAATGCGGTCAACGACTATGCGCCCAGTAGAACCCACTGGTTTAGATAAACGTTAAACTGAGATAATTTGTTGGGGGGGGGGGGGGGGGGGGACACACGCGACACCATAGCCTACAAGATGTAGAACCCTAGGACACCCATTGCTCTCCGGTGACAAGTGGCCTGTTTTTACACCTTCGTTCTAAATAAGGACGCAGCCTGGCAGGCATATGATCACCGACCCAATTTGGGAGCCGCCAAAGTGGCCATCATGTCCCCCTGTCGCTAAACGCCACCCAATGAGGCTTCCTGCCCTCCTAGTTTTTACAAGCGCCGTGACAGTATTCCGTTGAACTCTCCACAGACTTGGCACTGCAGTTCCGCGCCTCTTTTTCTTGCATGCTTGCAACTTCTCCCTCTCTCCCTCAACACCCTCCGCCCTTGTGTCATTCGACGGGGCAAGCGATGAAGTCAGCATGATGTCATCTAGAGAGCCTGGCAAGGTGAAATAGGGTTTTGGTGAGGTGTATTCTGCACGGCCTGCGTTGCCTACCGAGAGAGAGAGAGAGGCGCGGAGCTGCGAAACATGGTAATCACCACCTCCACCACCTCGAGCTCTGCCGTGCGCTCTCCCGTTTCTTCTCTTCTGCACCGGGGCAGTCGTCTAATGCCCAAAGCCCAGATCCGCGTTCCAAAAATAATCCTCTGCCAGCATGCCGAAGGAAGAAAAACAAGGAGAGCGGTATTTTTAGGGCCATTAATTTTGACCACGTGCCCCGAAGGTAAACCGGATGGCCATTGCGCAAAGGCTCCTCATCAGTATGTCCCACGAGGCCAGCACGCACTGGACGTTGACTGCAATTGTTCTCTTGGGGTTCCTGGTTGGGATTGTGTCATCATATCCTATTCCAAGCAGGACGAATGCAACTTTATTGGAAAAAAGATGGGAGACTCTGTTCTCCCGCTCTATACTGGGTATCTCGGGGGACAAATCGGACCTGAACTGGGAGAGTGACTATTTGCTGGGTATCAAAAGAGTGCGAAGACTGTACTGCAACGTAGGCATCGGGTTTCACCTTCAGGTCCTCCCCGACGGGATACACGGTGAACATAATGGAAACCAGTACAGTGAGTGACCTTCCACAGATGGAACCTAATAGACAAGATAAAAAGGGGTTGTCAATAATTATCGATCTATACAAAGGCTATACCCCTATCAATTTGCATGGTATGTCATAGGTCGGGAGGGCGGCATTGAATGTCTCCTGGCTGCAGAGACGAATCTATTAAAAAACACTATCTATCAGGGCTACATTCTCCTTAAGATAAACCATGACATAAATGTATGGACGTATTTAGACAACTTATTTTTACATGGACTCCTGTTGGGGCCAATAAACAAATTCTGGATGTGCACGTCTAAAATCTGCAGCTATTCGTTTTAATATGGAGACTGAATCGATAATATTATCAGATGAGAAATGAAATATGATGGGATTAAGACAGAACAAAGACCCAGCATCCTGCGCAGTAACCTGCGCAGTAACCTGCCAGGTTCCACCCGCACAGCAGGGTGGAACCTGTTTGATGTATTGCTTGATGCAGTAGACTGTTTTGTCATGATCTGATGTATATCCTAAAATCCTGACATCTGCTTTGTTCTCTCCTGTAGGTTTAATAGAGATCTCAACGGTAGCGCGAGGAGTGGTCAGCCTCTACGGAGTGAAGAGTGAGCTGTTTGTCGCAATGAATAGCCGGGGAAGGTTATACGGAACGGTAGGTATGCACAATATTCCATTTATTGTCCTGCTATGTATGTTAATGGCTCCGAGAATAACTAGATGCACCGGTCCGATTTTATTTGCCTGTCATATTTGGGATGTGCGGTGCATCTCATTCGAGCATGGGAATAAGCTGGTTCTTTTTAAAACAATGACAGCATTTGTGTGTTAAAAAGGTTTGCATTCTGTACAGCGTCAGCCTTTTAGCATTGCAGAGACAATATTGAAGCACTAGTCCCGCTCTCGGAATGTTGCCCATAATGACGAGGATAACAGACGCAGAATTCTGTCACGCGCTGTAATTCAGCCGAGCGCGTGGGAAAGCCCCTCGATTTACCAGGACCTGTCATCAGGCGTGTATTGTACATTTGGCCGCATCTTAAAGACGCGTCACTTTTTTTAGACATTGTTTTGTCATTGAATGAAAGATGTGGGCAACTGGAGGCTGTCCGACCAAGGGTGATGACGTACAAATGGGTTTTGTCCAATTTTCTGGCTTATGGTCTGATAAGTGATTGAATTAGGTCTGTGGTCTCTGACGCTATCAGCAGTTCTCCATCTCCCCAGTCAGCTGAATGTCCTGGCCCATGTTGCACCTGCACTGCACTGTTACTGCACTGTTACTGCACTGTTACTGCATACTCTCAGGAGTTGTGTTCTTCACAAAGAACATGTCCCTTCTTGCTGTATATCAATGGAAATTGTTTAAGCACAATTGAGTATTGGAGAAAATGTAATTTGTGATACATTTAGTTGAAATCAAGTTGAATAATGCTCCCAAGGACTGATTGATTTAAACATAAAGGCCTGAAAGTTACTAACATACCCCTTAGTTTTCAGTAAAAGTTTGTTCCGAATCATTATTTTTTGTCAGATACATTATTAGCATGTCTCCTGTGTGCAACTCTGTGTCAAAGGTTACTCTATCGATGGAATTGTGACTTCTTCTCCTCTCTCTCTCTCTCTCTCTCTCTCTCTCTCTCTCTCTCTCTCTCTCTCTCTCTATCCCTCTCTCTCTCTCTCTCTCCTCTCTCTCTCTCTCTCTCTCTCTCTCTCTCTCTCTCTCTCTCTCTCTCGCTCTCTCTCCCTCTCTCTATCCCTCTCTCTCTCTCTCTCTATCTCTCTCTCCCACTGTCCTTTGTCCTTCCCAGACAGTCTTCCATGATGAGTGCAAGTTCAAGGAGACCTTGCTGCCAAACAACTACAACGCGTATGAGTCGTCCATGTACAGAGGCTTCTACATGGGCCTCAGTAAACATGGCCGCCTGAAGAGGGGCAGTAAGGCCTCCACTGCCATGACGGTCACACACTTCCTACCCCGAATATGAGCAAAACTAAACAACCTGGCAATAACTCACTAGATTTGCACATGTGGATTAATTTCCCAGGTAATGTTATTATACTGTATACGCAAAATACAAAACTGACAGCAAAAGAAAGAAATACAACTATATATGATGATAGAATTAACTCAGTCCTTATATGTATATTTCGATAGCTTACTTTTAAACATAACTGCTGAAGTCTCAGAGGGCCACAAGTATCCTACGTTTATTTTCCTTCCATAATTACATCAATTAAGTAATTGAGACAAAGCGCTGGATGTCCCCTGAGGATCCTACTGTATGGAAGGACTGGAGTCCCACCATACAGTATTACTCACAGTTCTGGCTTTATACGTTTTATATTTAGGAAAGAGTCAGACCAAAGTGAAATGTGTGCGTTTGTGTCTGTTTGCGGACTTCTGAAACTAAGAAAAATGATGCTTTATTGGGGCCACAGAGCAGTTATCAGAGCAGTCGTTTTTTTGTTCATGATGATATATTTCTGGATCTCTCTACAGTAGCTTCTCTCATTCTGTACTGGTGGCTACATTGAATAGTGCTGTTTTTCAAGTCAAACTGGATATGAGGGTCAGCCACAAGAACTATTGTAAATATTGTTATAGATTTTTTGAGGATAATAATTGTTTGCTAGTTTGTAGGATTTTCGACAGCAGAGTCTGATATCTGATATTTAGATATAGTCTGATATCTGATATTTAGATATAAAAGAATTGTGCGTTGACAACTTTTCATCCCATTGGCATTGTTGGCGCGGTCTGTAACTTAGTTTGATGGTCTTGTGTGGAGGAGAAACCAAGTCTCCAAAGCGATTCCCCAAAGGTTCAATCATTTCCATCGGCTTGTATGCAGCCAACTTCAATCCGGAACTTTCTTTGCTTTTCTCTTTAGAGGCCATAGCTAGGAAAGAAGAGGAGGAGGATAAGCCAAACAGGCCAGAGAGAGACAGAGGACACATATGGAGCTGCACAAGATGTCCAGCAGTGTTTGTTTAACCTGGTGATGAGGCAGATCGTGTTGCACAGCCCCCCCGCGTTCCCCAACGCAGATACCTGAGGACCCCTCACCTGTCCCTCGGTCAGATACCCGAGGACCCCTCACCTGTCCCTCGGTCAGATACCCGAGGACCCCTCACCTGTCCCTCGGTCAGATACCCGAGGACCCTTCACCAGTCCCTCGGTCAGATACCCGAGGACCCCTCACCTGTCCCTCGGTCAGATACCCGAGGACCCCTCACCTGTCCCTCGGTCAGATACCCGAGGACCCTTCACCAGTCCCTCGGTCAGATACCCGAGGACCCCTCACCTGTCCCTCGGTCAGATACCCGAGGACCCCTCACCAGTCCCTCGGTCAGATACCCGAGGACCCCTCACCAGTCCCTCGGTCAGATACCCGAGGACCCCTCACCAGTCCCTCGGTCAGATACCCGAGGACCCCTCACCAGTCCCTCGGTCAGATACCCGAGGACCCCTCACCAGTCCCTCGGTCAGTTGGGGAAACAGTGAAACAGTTGTGTGTGCGTCAGGCCTTGATCTCCCAGAGCTCCCTCCCCTCCTCACATATCAATCGTCTCTCTCAGCCTTTGGTAGGATAGACCGTGAGGTTGCTCCCAAATTGGCTGTCTGGCTTGTATATACATTTAAATTAATATGTTATTCCTTAATCCATAGAATGGGTGTGCATCTCTAATATGATTTAACTGTGGAAGATCTCTAATAGTTAACAACCGTACGGTCATTTTGGGGTCTGCAGGACAGGTTGTGTCAGCTAGCCAATAGCCCTACAGTAGCCCTGCTAATTCTAACAGGCGCTCCTTCTCTTTAGCTTAGTGTGATAGAACAGTCTTCTCTGTTAGTGTGATAGGACAGTCTTCTCTGTTAGTGTGATAGGACAGTCTTCTCTGTAGCTTAGTGTGATAGGACAGTCTTCTCTGTAGCTTAGTGTGATAGGACAGTCTTCTCTGTAGCTTAGTGTGATAGGACAGTCTTCTCTGTTAGTGTGATAGGACAGTCTTCTCTGTAGCTTAGTGTGATAGGACAGTCTTCTCTGTTAGTGTGATAGGACAGTCTTCTCTGTAGCTTAGTGTGATAGGACAGTCTTCTCTGTAGCTTAGTGTGATAGGACAGTCTTCTCTGTAGCTTAGTGTGATAGGACAGTCTTCTCTGTAGCTTAGTGTGATAGGACAGTCTTCTCTGTTAGTGTGATAGGACAGTCTTCTCTGTTAGTGTGATAGGACAGTCTTCTCTGTTAGTGTGATAGGACAGTCTTCTCTGTTAGTGTGATAGGACAGTCTTCTCTGTAGCTTAGTGTGATAGGACAGTCTTCTCTGTTAGTGTGATAGGACAGTCTTCTCTGTTAGTGTGATAGGACAGTCTTCTCTGTTAGTGTGATAGGACAGTCTTCTCTGTAGCTTAGTGTGATAGGACAGTCTTCTCTGTAGCTTAGTGTGATAGGACAGTCTTCTCTGTAGCTTAGTGTGATAGGACAGTCTTCTCTGTTAGTGTGATAGGACAGTCTTCTCTGTTAGTGTGATAGGACAGTCTTCTCTGTAGCTTAGTGTGATAGGACAGTCTTCTCTGTTAGTGTGATAGGACAGTCTTCTCTGTAGCTTAGTGTGATAGGACAGTCTTCTCTGTAGCTTAGTGTGATAGGACAGTCTTCTCTGTTAGTGTGATAGGACAGTCTTCTCTGTAGCTTAGTGTGATAGGACAGTCTTCTCTGTAGCTTAGTGTGATAGGACAGTCTTCTCTGTTAGTGTGATAGGACAGTCTTCTCTGTTAGTGTGATAGGACAGTCTTCTCTGTAGCTTAGTGTGATAGGACAGTCTTCTCTGTAGCTTAGTGTGATAGGACAGTCTTCTCTGTTAGTGTGATAGGACAGTCTTCTCTGTTAGTGTGATAGGACAGTCTTCTCTGTAGCTTAGTGTGATAGGACAGTCTTCTCTGTTAGTGTGATAGGACAGTCTTCTCTGTTAGTGTGATAGGACAGTCTTCTCTGTTAGTGTGATAGGACAGTCTTCTCTGTTAGTGTGATAGGACAGTCTTCTCTGTAGCTTAGTGTGATAGGACAGTCTTCTCTGTTAGTGTGATAGGACAGCCTTCTCTGTAGCTTAGTGTGATAGGACAGTCTTCTCTGTAGCTTAGTGTGATAGGACAGGAAGGGCATATCTTCAGCAGCTGACTGAGATAACACATGCGGGTAGAGAACATCTCTGAATGTTTGTGCTCAGCATCTCTTTTTCCATGCTAGCGGCAGCAGAGATGCTATCAGATCAATTTACCTTGAGTCAGGAAGAGCAGGGCACTGTCTGCTCCATTCTGCAAGGGAGGCAAGCAGACAGGCAGACAGACAGACAGTTATGCAGGGAGGCAGACAGGCAATTATGCAGGAAAACAAGCAGGCAGACAGGCTGTTATGCAGGGAGGCAGGGCAGTCAGGCAGAGAGACAGACAGACAGTCAGGCAGAGAGACAGACAGTCAGGCAGAGAGACAGACAGTCAGGCAGAGAGACAGACAGTCAGGCAGAGAGACAGACAGTCAGGCAGAGAGACAGACAGTTCAGAGGCAGGCAGGTAGCCAGGCAAGCAACAGACAAACCCTTTTGGCAATGACCTCATCAGCCCTGATTAAAAGGAAGACATTAGATCACTCTTGATAATGGCTAACCAATGGGTCATGCAAGAAAGCAAGACGGTTAAGTGCTAGGAAACAGCTTGATGGAGTACACTTCCTGTAAGTGCAATGATCAGAAACAGGGAGCGACACCAGCTTGGTGCTGCCAGGATGCAGCAACACTGTTAACTCTGCTGGTTAGTCTACTGTGCACTGTGTCTCACCAATAGAGTGGTGAGAATAATATGTATTATAAATAATAATACAAACAGGAATGGATAATATCCTGACCTTCACCATGTCTTTTCTCATTGATCGATACTCATTAGATAATGTATAGGACATTGTGGAGATCACCTGTCAGATCAGGATGAGTGTGGAAGTCACCTGAATGTTGCTGCTTCAGGGGCTGAAATGGCCACAACAACTGTAGAAAAGATGAATGTGAATATCTCATCCTAAGCTGCCCCCCGAGATCTCAATAGAAGCACTTGTGAAGTCCCCCTCCACCCCCCCCCCCCCCCCCTAAATGCACTGGTCTACATCTGAAAGGACTTTATAAAAGAAACATGACCATTTTGTTTATAGTTCCTATCCAACCATCCAAGAATTGTTTTTCTTTCGTATGGGTAGGGTGAGGCGGCGTGAGGAGTGATGTGGAGCTGGGCCTGTGTGTGTGTGTGGAGCTGGGCCTCTGTGTGTGTGTGTGTGTGTGTGTGGAGCTGGGCCTATGTGTGTGTGGAGCTGGCCCTGTGTGTGTGTGGAGCTGGGCCTGTGTGTGTGTGTGGAGCTGGGCCTCTGTGTGTGTGTGTGTGTGTGTGTGGAGCTGGGCCTATGTGTGTGTGGAGCTGGCCCTGTGTGTGTGTGGAGCTGGGCCTGTGTGTGTGTGTGTGTGTGTGTGTGTGTGTGTGTGTGTGTGTGGAGCTGGGCCTGTGTGTGTGTGTGGACCTGGCCCTGTGTGTGTGTGTGTGTGTGTGTGTGTGGAGCTGGGCCTGTGTGTGTGTGTGGAGCTGGCCCTGTGTGTGTGTGGAGCTGGGCCTGTGTGTGTGTGTGTGTGTGTGTGTGTGTGTGTGTGTGTGTGTGTGTGTGTGTGTGTGTGTGTGTGTGGAGCAGGCCCTGTGTGGAGCTGGGCCTGTGTGTGTGTGGAGCTGGCCCTGTGTGTGTGTGTGTGTGTGTGTGGAGCTGGCCCTGTGCGTGTGTGTGTGTGTGTGTGTGTGGAGCAGGCCCTGTGTGGAGCTGGGCCTGTGTGTGTGTGGAGCTGGCCCTGTGTGTGTGTGTGTGTGTGTGGAGCTGGCCCTGTGCGTGTGTGTGGAGCTGGGCCTGTGTGTGTCGCTGTGCCAGCAGCCTTGGTTGTTTCTCAGTTTTATATTCCTGCACTGAGGAGAGTGTGCTTCCTCTGAATATCCCCTTCTCCTTTTTTAAAACATATACCTCACCTTCTGCCTTAGTTCCAATTTATTCAAATGATTGTAAATTAGTTTGAAACAACAGACTTATCCAATCATTTGTTTCTGAAAAAACTGATGACGAAGTAAGAATACTAATATATAAAAATTGTTTTCCTTTTATTTTTGTACGTATGTGCTGTGCACAGCTCTGTCAACTGGATTCATGAAAATAATAATAAAAATGTTTTTTAAATGGTTGTTGTGCTTTAATGTTGGCTTCAAAGTATTACATTATTAATCTTTATTTTGGTGGACAATTGTCCTGGACTAGTTAGGCAAGTGGACCATATTGTAACTGAACCTCTTCAAACCCTGAAATGAAGAAACCCACTTGACAGGGACATGTAGCAACACAAACCTGGGGTTGCGACTCCCCACTCCGGCATGTTCTGATTAGTCTTGCCTACATTCCATTTAAGCCACTAGTCCAATACATGAACTACGTAGAACTGGGCTGGAACAGTCTCACCCATAGACATATATATATATGTCTATGGTCTCACCCCTTTGGTCTTCTGTAGGCCTTGTCAATTGTTGCATCACGTCAGGTATGACCAATCGGATAGCTGTACGGGTTGAGACCTGGTTCATAACTAACCGTCACTAGATGAGATCACAGGTAAATGCAAATAGCATAAACGGTCATAACCCTATGTCCAATCACAGAAAGGTTTCAACACTAGCACCTATAACCTATTAGATGCGGGGGCGGCAGACCGTTTCCCACGAAATGTAAATAAAGCGATGTACCACGTTCAGGATTTGTCATTCCTCGTTGGTTGGGCAATACGTGAGAACACTGGAACTTAAACGAACTCATATCCAGTTGAATACTTTGAAACGAGTAAAAAACGAGCTCCTCCTTCAAATATAGCCTAACTTTTGGACGTCTTCCACACTGAACTTTTACACTAGTATTGTACCATTGTTAACACTGCTGCCTAAGAACCTGACGTACTGCGTGTGCGTCTGTGAAGCGGATCTCCACCTACCATGCAACCTCCTTTCACTGCGCTCGTGCTGGTCTCTCTACATCTTTCCAGTTTCGTGAATTGCAAACCAGTGGAATGGAACCTTCCCCGGCGGCACCGCATGCCCACCAAAGGCTCTCAAAGAAGGCCCCTTCATCGGCAAAATGTCAGCTACTCTGGTGATCTGCTCTTGAATGGAAACTTGGGCGGTCAGTTGAGGAGATTGATCAAACACGAGTCTCTTGGTAGGTCTGTTCATCTTGTAGCAAGAGGACTTTCTACTCCCCATTAAGATGATTTGGTCATCCCTTTAGTTAATACAACATTATTTGGAAAGTTTAAAAAAATACATTGTCTACAGCATAACTTTTCTAACATTTATGGATTTTTTATTTTACACAAAATTATTATTTCATGAAATCGAACCAATACTAATCATTTGAAATTTCCCACAGTTATGCTCCCAATGAAAAAGGATTCAACAGATTTTGTGTCAATATTTAATTTGAGAAAAAGGCGATTCCTATGCGTGGACTTTGACGGAGAGCTGTTTAATTCAGTAAGTATAATAAGATAACCACATCAGAATTTTATCTCCAATATTATTCTAAATGAATCTGACACTTTAGATCACATCTCCGGTTTGACATACAGATCAACTTGAAATACCACTCTTTGTCTCTAACTAAGAAGAAATCAAATGACGTTTCTGTTACTTTTGTCTATTAGCTGACAGTGAACAAAGAAGAATGCCTGTTCCAGTCCCAGGAAGACCCGCTGGATGGCTTCCACTCCTCCTGGCCTGCTGGCCTCGTGCTCCGTCTCCAGGACTCTGAGGAGACCGGAGATGAGGCCACAGAAGACCTCAAGTCCCTCAAACGCTCCTCCGCCCTCTTGGCACACTTCATCCTTCCTCGGATCCACAGAACCAAGAGGAGCGGGCAGGTTTCTGACCCGTCTGACCCGCTAGAGAACCAGCGTCAACCGAGACGCAACGGGGAGCAGAAACCTGACCTGCACCAGGGGAAGTCGGACAAGGAGCAGCCTGGCGCCGTTTCCAAGGAGACCATCACTTCCTGTGATGATCCCTTGCAGGTGTTGCATTCCAATGGCCCCATCAGTCCCATCAAGACTAACATAGAGGACTGGACAGAGAAAGACTGAACAGCTAAGAGATTTCTTTGTACAAAATGAGACAGACATTGGAGTTTCAAAGTTTGTTTGACGACTTAAAAACGTATGCCCCTGTCTGCTTGAGTCAGTGGTTTGAGTCAGTGGTTTGAGTCAGTGGTTTGAGTCAGTGGTTTGAGTCAGTGGTTTGAGTCAGTGGTTTGAGTCAGTATCAAATGGAGTGCACTTAAAACACTTGACAGAAACACTTGAGAACATCATGGATAGTTTGAGACATGCTAGACATGCTAAGTACGAGGATGAAGAAGGCTACTGATTGTTTTACAGATGACTAAGATGGTTTGTTAGAAAGACCACCGTTATGCAAGTTTCGGAGATTTGGCACTTAAATATTTGCATTGCGAAAAACAGGACACCGTGCAGAGCACAGGGAAACGCATGCCAAAGTGCTCCGATTCTCCAGTTCTAGGATGAAAGTCCAAAAAAGTCAGTTTAGTGGCAGAATACAAAGTGACTTGTTTTAGGAGTGAAGCAGACTTTTGCCAACATTCAACGTCACTTGTGCTTCTAAGTGAGGTTGGGTGAGGTTGAACATGAAGTGTCCCAATGTCCCTTGACCCTGATGGTGTCCCTTGACCCTGATGGTGTCCCTTGCCTTGACCCTGATGGTGTCCCTTGACCCTGATGGTGTCCCTTGATCCTGATGGTGTCCCTTGACCCTGATGGTGTCCCTTGACTCTGATGGTTTGGTTACATTTTAAACAGGTCTGGCATTGAGCCAAATGATGTTGCAATATTTGTTTTCCAATAGATATTTATAAGTTTGTGAAAGTAATTAAAAAACTGAATGTAACTTTTCATTTTTGTAATGTGTAGGTAATTATTTACTGTATGAATTATTTGCGCATGTATATTTTGGGATTATGCTTTGGGTAAAACATTTAGGTTTCCTATGTTTATGCTAGTATAAAGGGTTTGCAACTATAATTGTACTAGCACAAAAGATAACTGTACTTATACAAAATGTAATTATTTGTATTGACAATTATAACACAAAGCATGTATAAAGTTCTACACCTACGTTTTTCTCAACACTAAGTTTTAACTATTGTGGATCATGATAAAATAATACATTTAACAAATCCTACTTAAATGCTTTTATAAAGGTAACTTTGTGGATAGTTGGGATGTTTAAACAGTCTGAATCCAAGCGTGTCACTCATTACTCTGACCTGGTTGAGTTGCATCACTTCCTGTCCGGTGTTCGACACCGCATGAATGAGCAATAATTAAGCAATCGCATATTTATTTATTGCAAATGTATTTACATACCCTATTTATGATGTTAAATTTGTTCTTTGTCGCACATAATTCTCTTCATGTTTTCTGCATCGTCATGGCGAAACGTAGATAAGTACGACCTGTACAAATTCAGGTCAAGTTGTTGTTGTTTAATTATAAACGGTCTAGTATGTGTTTAAAGAACATCAGATGTTCTGGGTGGTGCTTATTTGTTTTTTGATGATGCAGGAAACAGATTAGAAAAAGAGATGTTATGACGCACAGTTTTGATAACTTTGAAATGGGAGCCAGGAAGGTGTATTGATTCTTGAACAGTGGTTATGCAAGAGTCCAGGCATTGGCCCTGATCAAACTACTCTCTAGGATGTCTGCTCTTACAAGTACTACATTGTTGGAACGAGGCAGTATGCAACGAGGACATGTCATTCACTGAACACACGGTGAACAGATAACACGACAGGGTGTACAACTGGAGAACTGCAATCAACCCCTCGTTCTTCTACATTACATTACATTCAGTCATTTAGCAGACGCTCTTATCCAGAGCGACTTACAGTAAGTACAGGGACATTCCCCCGAGGCAAGTAGGGTGAAGTGCCTTGCCCAAGGACACGTCAATTGGCACGGCCAGGAATCAAACTGGCAACCTTCAGATTACTAGGCCGATTCCCTAACCGCTCAGCCACCTGACTCCCCCCTCTTCTGTATTAGGGTTAAGGTTAGAATGCCCTAACAAGAATGCCGATGTTCTGGCATGGATATAAACAGGATGTGCAGTAGATGGGACACCTGTCCACCTGGTCACTCAGTCCTTGCCCACCCTCATGTTCCTTCAGTCACTTATTTGCAGTCGCCCACCAGGCTGCTGTAGCGTCATGTCCTTCCACACAGGATATAACCCACAAGTCATGAGACCAGAGACACCCACGCTGGCTGTAGATCAGTAATGAAACTATGACGAGGCAATGATGCACAGTCATTGCAACAAGCGCCCTGAGGTTAAATGAAGGTACTAAGGTAAGGGTTTTCAAGAAAAATCTGAGAATCTTGAAATATAAAAATATACAGTACACAAGCCTTACTATGAAAATTCTAACGCTTGTGTATTTATTTCCAAGGACGTTTTATAAAGTTTTATAAACATGCTCTAATGATGTTGGGAGTAAATAAAGACTGATTAAGATTGTAACTGAAACTGTGAAAACAAATACATTATGATTTGCATAGTTGGACAGCAATGCTTCAGAGTGCAATGTTTATTTTCTATTTTCTTACATCTTACATCTTCAATGTTGCATGAACCACCAAAGGTGGTAGATTCAAACTAAACACGTTTCACAAAAGCTTAATTTACTGTCTTTGTAAACAAGACTCAAAGAGTCCGTGAAGCTCCTCCTAACAACATCCTCCCTCTATTCCCCCTGTCTCCTTAACCTCCATCTATTCCTGCTCTCCTCTCCTCGTTCCCTCATCCTGTCTTTCTACTCCCTGTCCTTGATGTGGTCTCTCCTGTTGACGAACACGCAGCGGCTGGCCGTCACCAACGTGCCGGCGTCCCCTCGTGTCACCGTGAGGACGAAGCGTCCGATCCCCGTGTTGGGACAGAGAGACAACACGTGTGTCATGTCTGACTCGGAGGGCAGGGAGCAGTGAAGCTCCTCCACCATGTAGCGCACCGCCACCCGTATGTACACCCCGTGGCCCACAATGAGGGTGTGGGCCCGGGTGCCCTGGAGCCCGTCGTCTGGCTGGCCTGGAGGGGCCTCGGGGCACTCCTCTGTCCTCACCACCGCGGCCCCCAGGGGGGGGGCCCTCTGCTGGCCTTCACTGCAGTGGTCAGCCATCATACGCTGGAACATTGTCTCCAGGAAGGCTTTGAATCTCTCTTTTACCTACACACAGACAGCAGTGTTTACACACAGTTATACACCTCCACCCCCACCAGGGAGAGGAAAGCCTCACTTTGACCCAGAGTCGTCTCATCTGCATGTTAATAGTGCCATCTAGTGGTTCTAATGTGTAATACAGCTTCAATCCAACAGCAGGTGTTGGTGTGTGTGAAGGAGACAGTAGGCTCACCTGTTCCTGGGTCTCCCCCTCAGGTGGAGTGAAGTCCGGACACGTCTCACCGGCTGCCTTGGCCATGTTCCTCAGGTCCTCCACCCGACCCCCCTCGGCTATCCCAAAACTCTGAAACACGAGGTGATTTCATACAAAACGTCTGTGTTTACTGTCTGCACCTGCCCACCACAGTACATTCCATGTTTGTGTAAACTACTTTCTCACCCTTTCTTTGAGTAAAGCATCAGAGACCATCTCTAAACCCGAGCAACTGCTGTTGTGCTTCATAATCATCTCAGCAGTCTGCAACAAACATACGAAAGACACATCATTTAAAATGAGGAGATTCTTTACCATCTTCTTCATCATCTCCTGCGGCATCGTTCCTGACCTGACGGGCGCGGAGCATACTGCTGACAAAGATGTTGGTGAAGGTGATGTCCCTGAGGTACTGGCCTACTGCCTCTGCCTGAGCCGTCCCAATCTCTGACAGAGGCGAGTCTATAGCCTGCCCTGGAAGGAGGGTGAGGGGGTGAGGGAGGGGGGGTGAGGGGGGGTGAGGGAGGGGTGGGTGAGGGAGAGGGGGTGAGGGTGAGGGTGTTGGCAAAGGACATAGTATACTGATTTGGTCGTTTTGTTAATGAACAGTTTCTTCAAAGGGGTACTGACAAATCGTTACATCTAGTCAAGCCTGTCCGAAAATGGCACTTTACCTTGTAATAGACCATCTTTATTGTACTGTGTTTCACCACTGGGGAAATAAAATAATCAAAAATAAAATAAAAATATTCAACCGATTCAATCGAAAAAGCAAAACCATATCCCACATAAAGGTAAATTTGTCAAATTCTTAAGGAGACTGTCGATTTACAATAGGGCTATCTGCTCCACACGTTGCCGATTGTAGATTTCGTTCTTGTCTAGGAGTGAACCTGTTTCATCGTCCCAGCGAGAACACGAGGCCCCATGACATTTCTATAGGACTGAGGTGAAACGCTTTCATCCGTAACCTTTAGATGAACTGGGAAATGTGACACTAGCCCAGAGCATATGCGTTCACCAAGCATGAGATCACTTTTATTATACGGATAATATAACTATTTTCTTCATGAAGGGATACTTAATAGAGCTGTCTACGATGGTCAATGCATTGTAAAAGCATTATTCTTAGAACAACAGTTGCATACAGCGAGTCGAAAATCATACAATTGAACATACAGTTACTCGGTAAAGCCGACAATACCACATACGAATGTAAGCACTTGTAACACTTACTGTCGTACTATCGTTAAGCCAAATGTGAGCATTTTATGCTTTTGATTAGTTAACTGTAAATTTGTGAATTTAACACTAAATGAACTTCAGCTACAATCCTTTACGAATGGACCTGTAGGATATTTGCACAAGCCAAAATCGTTTTGGATTCGATGTCGTATATTAGTGACGAAAAGACGATAGCCAATGTGATTGGCCACGTCCTTCTGTCGTGGTTCACAGTGGCCGTAGTGTGTTAAACACATCTACCCGTAGCAGACCGTGGAAAAGCAAAGCACGGGCATAAACTAATTCGTGGTGAGCAGCAATTGGAATGTACACACATCCTTCACTCAAGTAGAAGTACAGATAGGCCTACTCATGTTTAAAAAGACTACACTTTTTCACTCAGGTAAAGAAGTATGGGGTCTGATATATATTTAAGTTAAAAGTAGCTATGACCTGTTTTACTGTCACGCAGGTGACTGTACCTGACATAATGTATACAATAATACAAAAAGACACGCAGCGCATTCGCCTGGAATCTTTTTTGACGCCTTTTGTAAAAAAAAAAAAAAACTTTCAATTCAACCTTTGAATTCAACCTCAAAACTTTTGGGGGGGAAACTTTTTCGAAAAATATTTTTTCAAACTTTCTAAACTTTTCTCGCAACTTTTGAGTATTTGTACTACTTTGTTACTTACCATCTCTGGTGGTGAGTTTCATGATTTTGAATCATGAAACTCCCCAGGACTTGGAGAGGGTAAACTTCAGTATCAAACAACGAACAATAGCCCTATGGTAAACTTCATCTCATTGGTTGCTGCAACCATTCTCCTCTTCTTTGTCACCTCCTTGTCTTCCTCAAGGTTTTTCTCTCTACGACTAGGAATGTCAGCGACACTTTCTCACTTGTTTACTGCTCTGGTACCGGACACCGCAAACACTGCAGGATCACATTGATGCTCAAAAAAGAAATGAGAATAACATGAATGTGGTGTCACACTATTTAAAGCAGAAGTTTATTGAACAGAGGTTGTGCAATAGACATTGAGGTACATGATGGGAATTATAGTGGAGGGAGTTAGAGGAACTAAAAGAGACATCACTGTGGAAATGCACTTTTGTGGTGAGTTGTTTGATTGGTCAATCCAGCCAACATCAACATTCTGGATTGGTCTACACATCACGACTGCTGGAGGTTCCCAGACCAATGGGATGGTGGTAGAAGCCAGCTAGCTCAACATGTTTTGGGAGAAACCCCAATTCATCAACATTCAATGTGATTATTACAAAAGCATGGTGGGATCATGTTTCCCCATTACAAGGTGATCAGACAAGTCACATATGGAGCACCCAAATGGACGTTATCTCTTTATATTTGACCAGGGAAGTGCTTATGGTTTGTAAGTGGGCCCCTCCTCCACTGTGTGTGTATGAGTCCAGGGTGAGAGCCTTGCGCATGCACGTGTCAGCCATGCAGGGGGACAAGAGGCCCCTCCAACACAGTTTAGTACGTTTCAGTACAGTCCTGGTGCCCAATACGTCAAATAAGTACATGAGGTGAGTTTGATTATCTCACGACATCCCTTCTTGAGGGCTGTTTCATTGGGTTGTTTGTAATGAGAACACCCATTCCACATATAGACCGATGTGTGTACATGGTTTGGTACCCAGGTCTGTGATCATGAGCTGCCACGTGTTCTGCTGGTCCTCAAGGCTCCCTAACTGCAGAGTTTTGAGGTAATGAGAGAGTTGTTTCTAACCTTTTTAAACCAGTAAACCTGAGGTATAGACATACCGCATTTTTTATGTGACCAAGAAAAGAGAGAAAAATAGATAAAAAAGAGAAAAGAAACATGCTATCTAAGCAACAAAAACAAAAAAAAGAAACAAAACAAACCAACAAAAAAAAAAACTGTACAAAGAACATTTCCAGTCGAATACTCATGTCATGTTCTTCTATTATCATCTAATTTCAGGAATCTGAACGTATCTCATAAGCAGTAAAATAATTATATTATAATACAAATGTTTATAAAATAGCAGCACACTCAAGTGATACATCACAACTAGGTAATGTTATTCTTCTGTAATATAAGAATGAAACAAAAATCATAGCTTTTAGCAGCGCAAAAAGGACAATAATAATAAACTCAATAAAAATATTGACACTTTTACAATGTCTTCACACCTTCTCATTCTCCTCTTCACTTTGGAATACAGTATCTCTAAACACTAACTAGACGGGGTTGGAATACAGTATCTCTAAACACTAACTAGACAGGGTTGGAGTACAGTATCTCTAAACACTAACTAGACAGGGTTGGAGTACAGTATCTCTAAACACTAACTAGACAGGGTTGGAGTACAGTATCTCTAAACACTAACTAGACAGGGTTGGAGTACAGTATCTCTAAACACTAACTCTAGACAGGGTTGGAGTACAGTGTCTCTAAACACTAACTAGACAGGGTTGGAGTACAGTATCTCTAAACACTAACTAGACAGGGTTGGAATACAGTATCTCTAAACACTAACTAGACAGGGTTGGAGTACAGTATCTCTAAACACTAACTAGACAGGGTTGGAGTACAGTATCTCTAAACACTAACTAGACAGGGTTGGAGTACAGTATCTCTAAACACTAACTCTAGACAGGGTTGGATTTTCCCCATTACACAACACAAACCTTACAGGTGGTCTACCAAACACAGTCAACTACATAGTAGATTTAAGAAAATATCATGATTTGATGCACGTTCAGAGTTGCTGGAAGAATATCAGGGAATAACATGGAAAATGATGAACAAGGGCATGTTTTGGTTAGAGACTGAAATCTAATTTTATGACATCAGTTTCTCAAAAGTGACACACTTCTTTTGAGTAACCTGTTAAAGAGTTCCTCTCATTTGTCCCTCTGCCTAACGTGCACAAATGCACCAAAGCTTGATCCCCTTTTGAAACACAACCTCGACATTTAAATCCTTTGAGATTTGAAATATTCTATCTGCCCTCAGAACATGTCCTCCTCTGTGTAGTTAGTACACAGCCCATGTGACTTGGATTTATTCACTATCAAAGCAGATCAAATAGGAACAAAAGATTCAAGTAAACAAATATTTCATAATTATATAACCACCAAAATAAAATTCTAAGAAAATAAACTAAAACAACTAAAATAAAACCACTTTTTTTGTATTTTAATGCAGCCTTTTTTTCAACAGAAAATTTGCATTGGCATAGTTTTTGTTGAAATACATTAAATGGTCAGACTTGCCTTTCCTTTGCACGAGCAATATTGTTAAGGAATGTTTTTCAATATTCGGAATGTCCTCTGTCCTCAGGTGTCGCTGTTTTATTTGGACACCTGCTTGTTACCATGGGAACGTACATCTGACATCCAGGAAACCAGCCCTACTTAATAAACCAAAGAAAGAAAACAAAAAAAACAAACAAGAAAAAAACTGAAAACATCAATCGAGCCTCCGATCCAGACACACGCTCTGGCTCGTCTGCTCTCCATGGGAACATGTTTTCAAAGTGCTTTGCTGTTGTTTAAATCATAGGCGCATTGAAACAGGACTAAAACGATGCATTGATTATATCCCCCCTGCTCCGATATTTCCTCAAAGAGTGATCATCCTAGAAGGGCCAGCTCACAGCTAAGAGGCTACCATCCTAGAAGGGCCAGCTCACAGCTAAGAGGCTACCATCCTAGAAGGGCCAGCTCACAGCTAAGAGGCTGGCTACCATCCTAGAAGGGCCAGCTCACAGCTAAAAGGCTGGCTACCATCCTAGAAGGGCCAGCTCACAGCTAAGAGGCTGCCATCCTAGAAGGGCCAGCTCACAGCTAAGAGGCTACCATCCTAGAAGGGCCAGCTCACAGCTAAAAGGCTGGCTACCATCCTAGAAGGGCCAGCTCACAGCTAAGAGGCTACCATCCTAGAAGGGCCAGCTCACAGCTAAGAGGCTGGCTACCATCCTAGAAGGGCCAGCTCACAGCTAAAAGGCTGGCTACCATCCTAAAAGGGCCAGCTCACAGCTAAGAGGCTACCATCCTAGTTCATCACTCTTTGCAAAGAACATTCCCGAACATGGATCTTGAAGTTAAAATACGAGGCCTTTAGGCTTAAGATTTTGAACTGCCCACTGGCCTGTTCCTGGCCACTCCCCCTCCCCTCACAGCAGCATACTCCTCTCCTCTCCTCCATCCATCCATCCATCCTTTGATCATCCCCCTCCTTAGCACCCCCCCATCCTTCCTCTCATGAATCCCACCCTCACATTGCCACACCCTGTCCCCTCCACACCTCCAAACACACTGATCCCATCCTCCAAATCTATCGGGGGTGCCTTTCATTTACCTCAAATGTTGTACTTGATTGTTCACCAGTGTACCACTGGTAATATCTTTCTGGGTTACCTAAATCAAATGTGCCCTAAGTGTGCAGTACATCGACCAAAGTCTGTTTCCACACTCCACTATCCTCTACGCTTAAAGTCCTCCTACGTACTATCATGTATCCTCCAGTCATGAGGCTTCCCAGAACCTCAACCACCTTTCAGCCACTGACATGGAACACAGTGGCATGTGGCTGTATTCAATTGGGACATTGGCAGTGATAAGGAAAAACTTGAAATACCTCAAATGTGAGGTGATGGCCCTCCGAAACAGCTCATATTAGGGCCTTAGATAACCAAAAAATAGACTAGGTCTTAACGGAGACAACATAAAATCTCTCTTACCTTTCTCTAATCTCTCTATCTCTCTGTCTACCTCTCAGCATCTCTGTAAGACAGTGCAGTCTGATACTGGTCCTTTACTCTGCGGCAGTGATGCAGCTTAGATGCCCTGGTCTGATCCCTGGTCTGATCCCTGGTCTGATCCCTGGTCTGATCCCTGGTCTGAACCCTGGTCTGATCCCTGGTCTGAACCCTGGTCTGAACCCTGGTCTGATCCCTGGTCTGAACCCTGGTCTGATCCCTGGTCTGATCCCTGGTCTGAACCCTGGTCTGAACCCTGGTCTGATCCCTGGTCTGATCCCTGGTCTGATCCCTGGTCTGTCTCTTTAGTCTGGCCTGGTCTGGACTCTCAGGCGTTGAGCAGTAATGGTATAACACAGTCTCTGTTTCTCGTTTGCTCTGTCACTCTCACAAACACGTGCACGCACGCACACATACGTACACACATACACACAAGCAACCTGACAAAAAGAGCTTTTTGATGTCAACATTAATATTAATAGTAATAATAATTGGCTGTCGTCTCCATCTTTCTTTCTCAAAGATCTGTCAATGCATCCATACTCCTCGTCATCAGCGTCCAGGCCAGTCCCTGCTGCCTGCGCCTCCACACCTGATCTGACGAGAGCCCACATGATGCGGGTTTCAATTCACACCGACCAACAAGGTATAAACAAAACCAAAACCTTCGCCCCCAGTGTGACCCCGTATCTGCAAGGTTGGCCACCCCACTACACGTTAAAAAGTCATATTTTCAAGATATTATTTCCAGATAACTCTATCATAAATTGAGTGGGATATGACTCATGTAAATGGGATGCAACACTGCTTGTTTGCTCAAATTCATAGCTTTTCAAATAGACTATATATCTTAGAAATATCTATCTTGTATCTAAAATAGCTTTGATTTTATAATATACATGGGCACATGTTTTGTATTACAAAATAGGAAACCTACAAAAACTAGCATGCACTTTTTTTTGGAGGGGTATGTTGTTTTTTGTAGTTTTTGTGTTTTTGTCGTTTTTTTTCTTCTTCTTGTCAATATATTGTAACTCGTGGCACTGCGGTTGCTCTCTTGCGGCCCCTGGTGGTAATTTCAGAGGTTGACGTCTCGTACGTCCGTGGGGGTGCTGGACTGGTCGACCTCGTCGAGGGCTTTGCTGCTGGGGCCTCTCTGAACCTGCTGCTGCTGCTGCTGCCGGCCCTCCCGTAGGCTGCTCACCAGCACACGCTCAATCTGCTCCTGACAGGCCTTCAGCACATCCTGGAAACACACAAACATACACTTAGAGATCCCAGTAGACACAGTGTGCACGCATAGACTCATCTAGAATACATGGAGACGTTCTGGGAGTCACAGAAAGCTGTCATGGAATCATGGCCCCTAGAGAGGGGCCCTAGAGAGGGGCCCTAGAGAGAGGCCAGTTCCAGGTTTGAAAGGGCCATGAGCTGGTTTCCCCCCGAACACAGACAGACAGCCAAGACAACGACCAGGCCCGGGCATTACATCAGCCCACCTGCCAACACCTCCCACGCTCACACACACACACACACACACACACACCAAACAGTAGTAGCCTTGACGACAGTGAAAACACAGGTAGTACTAAAGCTATGTTAATTACATCCCCCTCCTGTGGGAAACACAAAGGTGGTATTTTTTTGAACAAGAGCCAGCCTCTCTCTCTCTCTCTTCCTCCATCTCTCCCTCTCTCTTTGCCTTCAGGGGATCCACCTGAGCTCCCTCCATCTCGTGTTTCAGGATCAAAGCACCGCTCCAGAACCTGAGAACTCTCTTGGGAGGACCACCCCTCAACACCATTAAGCCCTCATCCCCTCCACGACGGTGGGATGATGGAGGGATGATGAAGGGGACATGAGACCCAAGGAAGAGCGGAGGAGGGAAACAAGGGACGTCTAAACAAACTCAAGCAGCCGGTGTTGGGAGGGAGTAGTGTTCTAGATTGTTGAACTGACAGGGTGTAAAAAAAAGTGCATGTTCGACCAGTGCTTGCAGTGCCTCCTGGTGGATGAAATCCACAATGCACCACACACACACACACTGGTTTTAAACACCGGGTGTCTGTGAGAGAATGGTACAAACAATCACAGCAGATCTAAACCTGATGAGCCCCAGTCAGACCCCGGCTCCGTGGTGGGGCAGCCAGACCTGGTCTTGGATCTGTAAGCTGCCATAGTGAATATGTTCACATGTACCACAGGAGCTGGTCCAGGTCAGCTTCCTGGACGAAGAAAAACCTGGCGGGGAAGTTCAAGCAGTGAAAGGATGGAGAGGGTCACCCCAGCAAGCACGTGAACAAACCATGTCAGAGATAGGACACATCTTTAGACAGTCTGAGGTCTGAGGATGTGTTTTACACTGTTATGCCTATCGTCTTGGCCTGACCTGGCCAACAGAATGTGTGTTTGGGGGGTTAGGGGAGAGGGCTGAGTGCCTCTGGGAGGGTGTTTCCCCTGACAACAGTGATGACCCGGCCGAGCGCGCCAGCAGTTTCACACCAAACAGACCCTAACCCTAACCCTAACAGACCCTTACCCTAACCCTAACAGACCCTTACCCTAACCCTAACAGACCCTTACCCTAACCCTAACAGACCCTAACCCAAACAGACCCTTACCCTAACCCTAACAGACCCTAACCCTAACAGACCCTTACCCTAACCCTAACAGACCCTAACCCAAACAGACCCTTACCCTAACCCTAACAGACCCTAACCCAAACAGACCCTAACCATAACCCTAACAGACCCTAACCCTAACAGACCCTAACCCTAACAGACCCTTACCCTAACCCTAACCGACCCCAACCCTAACAGACCCTTACCCTAACCCTAACAGACCCTAACCCAAACAGACCCTAACCATAACCCTAACAGACCCTTACCCTAACAGACCCTAACCCTAACAGACCCTAACCCTAACCCAAACAGACCCTAACCCTAACCTTAACAGACCTTAACCCTAACCCAAACAGACTGTCCATGAGTCAAAAAAAAAAAAAAACTCAGTTCCTCTGAGAAAATTAACTAAAAACACAAAAACATGTAAAGCCACTGGCTGTGTCCTACCGCAGGAACGCAGGCCCTCACTTCTCAAGCACCCCACCTCTCCACCCTCCACCTCTCCACTTGGCTGTGCCAAGTCCTGCAGGGTTCACACTGGCTGCTGTAATGGCTTCAGCGTGTGACTACTGGAAACATATTGTTTTCAGGGAGGTTTTCTGGGTGCTGGGAATCCTATTGGGGTGAGGGTGTGTGGGGGTGGGGTGAGGGTGTGTGGGGGTGAGGGTGTGTGGGGGTGGGGTGAGGGTGGGGTGAGGGTGTACTGTAAGATCGGAACACTGTACTTCAGGACCTAAACAAAAGCTTTGACCAATCCGTTGGTGGAATTGGGGTTGTGGGACCAAGCTAAGGAGCATGGTTTATTTGTGTGACATCATGGCGGGCGAGGAGAGTGGATGGAGGTGCGAACAGCTGGTTCAATACGTTGACACGTCACACCTGTGAACATTGAACCAGACTGAGGAAGCATGCCAATGCAAAGGATCTTCGGTTCTTCCTTTTCTCTGGGTAGATGGGCCAGAAATGGCAACGTCCGTGACGCTTCCCTCTCTCTCCATTCCACGAGGAGGAGGAAGTGGAGCAGACAGACAGGAAGTGAGAGAGTGGCCGGGGGTGAGGGACCACAGCAGATGGAAGAGGTGTGGTCAGGCTTCTGAGACGTCTGCATCCTGAGGGGGGGGGGGGGGGGGCACACACCATATTACCCCCGTCAGCCAGTTTCACCGCTAAACTGTGGCGTGTGTGTGTGTGTGTGATGTGTCTAAGTGAGTGTGTGTGTGTGAAAGCGCCACAGATAAAGAGAGATGTTCTTGAAGTTTTGAAACTGATCCTAATGAAGCGTTCAAGAACAACACCGACGATGATAAACATATGGGTCGTCCTGGTAACAGCTGAATCATTGCTGAGTGGATGACGACCACACGCGGTATGTGAGGAGAAAAAACAGGAAAACGTAAAGAGAGAGAGAGGAGAGAGAAAAGGAAGGTGAATTAGGGAATCCGTTAAAGAAGTGGAGAGAGGAAGAAGGAAAGGCTAAAGACAGAGTTTCTGACCGGAAGACAAAAAAGATGAATGAGAGGGAGAGAGTGGAGCCTTGCCAAGCCCAGCAGATCAAGAGCAGGAAGTGATTTTCAATTTTCACTCCTGGTCATCTCTCCTTCCTTTCCTTTTGCCCTACTCATCAGAACACTGACGACTTCTCCTTCTGTGGGGGTCAACACACTTCTTTTTTTCAAAACCACAAAACACATGTTGTCATATCAGATGTTCTAAGAGTAAAAAATGTGTTGCACAGACCCATATTACACCAACTAAGAGTGAAAGAGTGTGAATACACTGTAAACTGAATTACAAGGTTCAAAAAATGCAGAGCAGCTTTCTGACATTTATTTCTACAACTGCCAAAAAAAAAATATTCTCAAATTGAATATCCCTCACTGGCCATCTGAGGGTAGGATACACACACACACACACACACACAATCAACACACACACACACAATCACACAACACACACACACACAATCAACACAACACACACACACAATCAACACACACACACACACACAATCAACACACACACACACACACAATCAACACACACACACACAGTTGGAGATGGTGGCTTGTAGATACCGCAGACGCCTGCAGGGTGCCAAGGGGCTGGTGGTGCTGCCATCAGCTTTGGCACCAGCTCATGTTTGTCCTGGCCGTCGTCACTCTCAGCTCCGTGAGCTGTCCCCCGTGAGGAAGCAAGCCAAACCAAGAAGTGCACTGGAGCCCACCCCACGTACACCTCGCACGTCACGCTTCTGACTGGAGGAGAGGCGGCCGTGAGGTGGCCGTGAGGCATGGTGGTGGTGGCTGAGCGGTTAGAGAATCGGGCTAGTAATCTGAAGGTTGCCAGTTCGAGCCCCCCCCCCTCACCTCCACAGAGGAAAGCCCCCCCTCACCTCCACAGAGGAAAGCCCCCCCCCCCCTCACCTCCACAGAGGAAAGCCCCCCCCTCACCTCCACAGAGGAAAGCCCCCCCTCACCTCCACAGAGCGAAAGCCCCCCCCCCTCCCATCCACAAGGAAAGCCCCCCCCCATCACCTCCACAGAGGAAAGCCCCCCCCCTCACCTCCACAGAGGAAAGCCCCCCCCCTCACCTCCACAGAGGAAAGCCCCCCCCTCACCTCCACAGAGGAAAGCCCACCCCCCTCACATCCACAGAGGAAGCCCACCCTCACTCTCACAGAGGAAAGCCCCCCCACTCACCTTCCACAGAGGAAAGCCCCCCCCTCACCTCAACAAGGAAAGCCCCCCCTCACCTCCACAGAGGAAAGCCCCCCCCTCCCCCACATAGGAAAGCCCCCCTCACCTCCACAGAGGAAAGCCCCCCCCCTCACCTCCACAGAGCAAGCCCCCCCTCACCCACAGAGGAAAGCCCCACACTCCCACCACAGAGGAAAAGCCCCCCCCCCCTACCCATCCTACAGAGGGAAAGCCCCCCCCCCCCTCACCTCCCACAGAGGAAAGCCCCCCCCCTCACCTCCACAGAGGAAAGCCCCCCCCTCACCTCCACAGAGGAAAGCCCCCCCCTCACCTCCACAGAGGAAAGCCCCCCCCTCCCCTCCACAGAGGAAAGCCCCCCCCCTCACCTCCACAGAGGAAAGCCCCCCCCTCACCTCCACAGAGGAAAGCCCCCCCCCTCACCTCCACAGAGGAAAGCCCCCCCCTCACCCTCCACAGAGGAAAGCCCCCCCCTCCCCTCCACAGAGGAAAGCCCCCCCCCCTCACCTCCACAGAGGAAAGCCCCCCCCTCACCTCCACAGAGGAAAGCCCCCCCCTCACCTCCACAGAGGAAAGCCCCCCCCTCCCCTCCACAGAGGAAAGCCCCCCCTCACCTCCACAGAGGAAAGCCCCCCCCCTCACCTCCACAGAGGAAAGCCCCCCCCTCACCTCCACAGAGGAAAGCCCCCCCCTCCCCTCCACAGAGGAAAGCCCCCCCTCACCTCCACAGAGGAAAGCCCCCCCTCACCTCCACAGAGGAAAGCCCCCCCCCTCACCTCCACAGAGGAAAGCCCCCCCCTCCCCTCCACAGAGGAAAGCCCCCCCTCACCTCCACAGAGGAAAGCCCCCCCCCTCACCTCCACAGAGGAAAGCCCCCCCCTCACCTCCACAGAGGAAAGCCCCCCCTCCCCTCCACAGAGGAAAGCCCCCCCCTCACCTCCACAGAGGAAAGCCCCCCCCTCACCTCCACAGAGGAAAGCCCCCCCCCTCCCCTCCACAGAGGAAAGCCCCCCCCCTCACCTCCACAGAGGAAAGCCCCCCCCTCACCTCCACAGAGGAAAGCCCCCCCCCTCCCCTCCACAGAGGAAAGCCCCCCCCCCTCACCTCCACAGAGGAAAGCCCCCCCCTCACCTCCACAGAGGAAAGCCCCCCCCCTCACCTCCACAGAGGAAAGCCCCCCCCCTCACCGTCCACAGAGGAAAGCCCCCCCCCTCACCTCCACAGAGGAAAGCCCCCCCCTCACCTCCACAGAGGAAAGCCCCCCCCTCACCTCCACAGAGGAAAGCCCCCCCCTCACCTCCACAGAGGAAAGCCCCCCCCCTCCCCTCCACAGAGGAAAGCCCCCCCTCCCCTCCACAGAGGAAAGCCCCCCCCCTCACCTCCACAGAGGAAAGCCCCCCCCTCACCTCCACAGAGGAAAGCCCCCCCCTCACCTCCACAGAGGAAAGCCCCCCCTCCCCTCCACAGAGGAAAGCCAGGCCCCTCCCCTCCACAGAGGAAAGCCCCCCCCCTCACCTCCACAGAGGAAAGCCCCCCCCTCACCTCCACAGAGGAAAGCCCCCCCCCTCACCTCCACAGAGGAAAGCCCCCCCCTCACCTCCACAGAGGAAAGCCCCCCCCCTCACCTCCACAGAGGAAGCCCCCCCTCACCTCCACAGAGGAAAGCCCCCCCTCACCTCCACAGAGGAAAGTCCCCCCTCACCTCCACAGAGGAAAGCCCCCCCTCAACCTCCACAGAGGAAAGCCCCCCCCCTCACCTCCACAGAGGAAAGCCAGGCCCCTCTGAGCAGGCTGTGGTGGGGACCTGCGTGCTGCCACAGCTCCAGCACCAGGCTCACACTCCATCCACACAGCAACACACTCAACTGCTGTGCTGATTGGCCGGCGTGCTGATTGGCTGAATGGCTGGCTGGCCGGCCTGCCTGCCTGCCTTCCCGTAAACCAGCATCTCAGACCTGCCCACTGGCTGGATTAAGAGCTCCCTCTCTTCCTCGTACACACACATGCGCACACACACAAAGACCACACACTAACTCACACATGGCAGGTGACCTTTGGAATGAGGAACAGGGCTCAGAGCCGTATGGGAACCGCATGGGACGGAAATGTGGCCTGGTCTCAGATGGAGAGCCTGTGGTAGGTCGTCTCTGGTTGGCTATCGTGCTTCATACAGAGCAGGTCACCTCTGTGGAGGAGGACCAGGCACAAGAAAGGATTTGTCAAAAGTTTCAAGTTCCAAAATGTTCAGTCTCACTTGAGGACCTGCTCTGACTAACATGGAGAACATTGACCAGATGAGCGAGCAGTCATCTCTCTTACTTAAAGAATGGGTGTCAAAAATCTGTCGAATCCGTGAGAAAACATCGACATCGAAATCTTAAGAGATCATTTCAACCTTGTCCACGTGCATGAAAGTCATGGCATCACCGTGCTGCTACACGGAATCCCATCGAGACTCTGGTGTCACACTCACCATGTCTGTGTTTGTGATCTTGGCTAGCAGCTCTGTCAGACTGTCGCCCCACTGTGATTGGTCCACGGAGTCCAACTGCAGGCCGCAGATCGCTGCTCCTACGCTGCCCGTGGCGATCATGGAAGGAGGGTACATGGCGAAGTTGAAATCTGGAAGAGAAGAGAAGGAAGAAGTTGATGGGGTGCAGATGTTCAGGAGCAGGAAGCACCCAGAAGCAGCTCTGCAGCTCTGCAGCTCTGCGATGAGCTGAGGGTGTGAACACACACTCATAGGTGAGCAGAACTAAGGGACAGAACACACACTCATAGGTGAGCAGAACTAAGGGACAGAACACACACTCATAGGTGAGCAGAACTAAGGGACAGAACACACACACTCATAGGTGAGCAGAACTAAGGGACAGAACACACACTCATAGGTGAGCAGAACTAAGGGACAGAACACACACTCATAGGTGAGCAGAACTAAGGGACAGAACACACACTCATAGGTGAGCAGAACTAAGGGACAGAACACACACTCATAGGTGAGGCAGAACTAAGGGACAGAACACACACTCATAGGTGAGGCAGAACTAAGGGACAGAACACACACTCATAGGTGAGCAGAACTAAGGGACAGAACACACACTCTGAACTGAACTCCCATCCATTCACACAACACGTCAAACAATCGGGTTACGGACATCCAAATGCTCGGCTAGAAACAGTCTGATGAGTGTATGTCATAGTGTATGTCAGTAAACAGAAGCCTATTGTGGGACTCCTCCCACTAACTCTCTCTCTCTCTCATCTCTCTCTCTCTCTCTCCTCTCTCTCTCTCTCTCTCTCTCTCTCTCCTCATCTCTCTCTCCTCTCTCTCATCTCTCTCTCTCTCTCTCTCTCTCTCTCTCTCTCTCTCTCCTCTCTCTCTCTCTCTCTCTCTCTCTCTCTCTCTCTGTCTCTCTCTCTCTCTCTCTCTCTGTCCTCTGTCTCTGTCTCTGTCTCTCTCTCTCTCTCTCTCTGTCTCTCTGTCTCTGTCTCTGTCTCTGTCTCGGTCTCTGTCTCTCTGTCTGTCTCTCTCTCTCTCTCTCTCTCTCTCTGTCTGTGTCTCTCTCTCTGTCTCCTTCCAGCCCTCCTCCCCTGTTCTGACCCTTTTCTTCCATCTCCTGAGTAAATGGTGTGCTGGTTGTGAGCGCCGACAGCGCGGGGAGCAGCAGGGGATGAAAGCAGCACACAGACGGTGCCAGGGCTCGCTGCTGTAGGTCCCTTCTTTCATTCCACGTGTGGCCAGGGCCGGGCGTCTCAAAGCCCCTCAAACCCTGTTAGCTCCCCTCACTGTCATTCAGAATGCAAGGAGACAGCTTGCAAACAGCCCGAGAGGCAGAGGGAGGGAGACAGAGAGAGGGGGAGGGAGAGAGAGAGAGAGAAAGAGAGAGGGGGGGGGGTTGTAGAAGGCAGCAGGCAGGGGTTGTTGCTATGGGCAGTGTCACTCGAACCCTGCCAGAGGCTGTTGTGTGAGTGAGTGGAGAGGGGGGGGGGGGGGGGCTCCAGAGTGTGGCTCAATCGTCTTGACATCATCACCTCACCCTCAGCATCGAGACGCACCCGAGTCTAGCCCTCTCTCAGCGACCCTGGGTGCGGGGGGGTTACACTGTGTGACTGATCACCACGTCCACACCCTCGTGAGTTTTTGGAAAGGGAAAAGAAAATTCAATTTACCCCTCCTCCTCTCACACACATCTACCCACTCCTGTTCACCCCCCCCCCCTCCTACACCCCCCCCCCCCCCCCCCCCGAATATCCGCATATTCAATTGCAAAGCAAACCGGGAGGTGAGATTCCTCTCTCTCTCTCTCTTCTCTGGACTCTCCTCCTTTCTTTTCTTCTTCCAAATCAAATACATGAGCCTTTTCAGAGCTGTGAAGGCAGCGCTAAGCTAGCTTCTTAACATGCAGAGCCAGCCTGAGTTCTCATCTTGCGGCTCAGTGTTGACAAATAAATGAACTTATTATACAGCCCTGTATTGGCTACTGGGTGGCAGCCAGGGAGAGAATTATTGAAGACTAGCCAGGGCCAGGAGGAGAAATCACAGAGAGAGGCTGCATTACATCACAGCTTTAAGAGCATAGCCTTCTATAGATAATGGGGACAAAGCCAAGCACGGGCATACTGTATATGTACTTGTGTGTGTGTGTGTGTGTGTGTACAATGTGTGTGTGTGTGTGAATGTGCGTGTACAATGTGTGAGTGTGTGCAGATGCGTAAACGAGTGAGTGTACGTTTGTAACAATCCACACACACACACACACACACAGACCGTAGAGTTAAGTAGACAGCAGTGGGCAGCAATCTGATCTCTCACTGCGGAGACAAGACAGGACTGTGGCAGGGTGCGGGCGCGTGCAGCTTTCACAGGGGCATCAGGGGGGACTGGGGTCTGTGTGTGCTGGAGGAAAGAAAGGCCCTGTTTCAGGCCACCTCATTGATATTCATACAGAGGATAAACAGTATATGTAACTGAGTGGAGACGCCTGTGATAGAGCGCTCTCTGGGAACAGCTACTGGCTGGCTGGACTGGCCTGGGCTGGGCTGGGCCTGGCTGGCCTGGGCCTGGCCTGGCTGGCCTGGCCTGGGCTGGCCTGGGCTGCCTGGGCTGCCTGGCCTGGCCTGGCCTGGCTGGCCTGGGCTGGCCTGGGCTGCCTGGCCTGGTCTGGGCTGGGCTGCCTGGTCTGGGCTGGTCTGGGCTGGCTGGCTGGCCTGGGCTGGCCTGGGCTTCCATCTTTCAATACTCCTTTCTCCTCCACCAGTTCACTCCCCCCCCCCACCCTCAATCCCATCTCCTCCCTCACACATCCACGCACACACAACCTTCCCATGCCCCTGTTCAACCACTCTGCCCACCCTGCCATGGCCAGCTTCTGGGTGGGGGAGATGCCCTGTACTGTATAAACAGTCAACTTGTAAATTAATTAGAGCCGGAAAATTGACCGACAGCCAAAAGGCTGGATTTATGTTTTCTCCTGGCTCAATAAATCAAGAGCCTGTGTTGTGCACAGATGTGAGGCCTGTTGACTTTGTTTTTTAAGAGGCTTAAACGTTTTGAGGAGCCGGGGTTTGTTGATTGATTAAGGTCAAATACAAACATCAGTCTGGGATTGGCAAGGCGGTACACTTCACCACTAATGGAGTGGACCTGGTAGTCAAAACAAGGTCTGCAGACACACAGCCTGACTGCAGACCGGCCCACAGGTCACACTCTCAGAGTCACTGGCAGATTCAGAAGAAGACACAGAGAGACAGAGACAGAGAAGGAGAGATAAAGTGACAGAGAAAAAAGGAAGACAAGAGAAATAAACAAGTTTGATGGAGAGGGCAATAGAGAGAGGAGGGAAGTTATCTAACAGGAAATAATCATCATCCAACATTTTGATGTTCGCTGGTTTCATCATTCCATAACAAATTATTTCAAACTTTTGTTTCTCAAGAAAATGAGGAGAACATTATGTCCTGAGGAGGGTTTATGTGTAGGTCACTACGGCCTGCGTGTGAGAGAGAGAGAGAGAGAGGAGAGAGAGAGAGAGAGAGAGAGAGAGAGAGAGAGAGAGAGAGAGAGAGAGAGAGAGAGAGAGAGAGGAAATGGTTTAATCCACCACAGCACAGCCATGGCTAAAGAATCCTCTTTAGATCCAGTAACAACTCTTGCACCACCGTGGCCCTGGGACTTGAGTAACAGCAGCACTCTGGCTCAGAGCAGAGGGAACAGGAAGAGGAACAGGGAAGGAGGAGGAGGTGAGACTGATAATCACCTGTCTATTCCTCCCCTTCTCTGTTGTGTACTAGTTGGGTATATCCGCTGATTACACTGACTTCACAGTCAACCCCACATGTGAGTACGTGTGGTACATGGTAACTTCTAGAATGCATCTTGTGGTTAACAGGCTCCCAGTCGCACTGCTTTCTTTGATATGGTCTCCGAGTGACTAAGCCATCCGGTAGTTTTCCGGCATGGTGTTGGTTACACCAGTGAGGTGTGTGGGTGTGTGTAGGAGGGCTGTCCAGCACATGCCTTTTGATGATACACCATTTGTCATCCACGAGTCCATGATGCAGAGGCTGTACCCTGACACACACACACACTATCTCACACACACAGACACACACTTCTCCTGTTTGCTTACAACAAATCCTGTGTGTGTGTACAGGAGCTGTAGGATGAATCACTCTTCATTAGTGTGGAGGAGAGGAAGTGGGTTCTGTATCCGGCTGGAACATTCCATCCACCCCCCCTCCCGACACCATCCCACCCCCTCTCCCACACCATCCACCCCACCTCCCAACACCATCCACCCCCCCTCCCAAACCATCCACCCCCTCCCACACCCTCCACCCACCCACCCCCACACCCACCCCCCCTCCCAACACCACCACCCCCCCCCCACACCCCTCCCACACCATCCACCCCCCCTCCCACACCATCCACCCCCCCCCCCACACCATCCACCCCCCCTCCCCACACCACCCACCCCCCCCCCCACACCATCCACCCCACCTCCCACACCATCCACCCCCCCCCACACCACCACCCCCCCCCCACACCATCCACCCCACCCCCACACCATCCACCCCACCCCCCACACCATCCACCCCCACCCCCACACCACCCACCCCACCCTCCCACACCATCCACCCCCCCCCCCACACACCACCCCCCCCCTCCCACACCACCACCCCCCCCCACACCATCCACCCCACCTCCCACACACCCCCCACCCCCCACCCCCACCACCACCACCCCCCCCAACACCATCCACCCCCCCCCCAACCACCACTCCCACCCCACCCCCCCACACCACCCCCCCCCCCCACACCATCCACCCCACCCCCCAACACCATCCACCCCCCCTCCCAACACCATCCACCCCACCTCCCAACACCATCCACCCCCCCACCTCCCAACACCAACTTATACAGGCGGCTTTTACTCCAGCAGGATTTCTGTGAACTATTATTAGAGTATTCAAAACACTCCGTCCAGAGCCCATGTCAGTATGGTTTAAAAGACAAACAAAAACAGGACCTAGGAAGGATCTCAACTGTCTCCATGTCTCGGATGGACCAGAAAACTTATCACCACTGACATGGTCAGTGTTTCCATAGACCATAACTCCCGCTGCGTTCCTGAAATAGGTTATGAAGAACATACAGTTCTACAACCAGACCATGAAGAACAGTCCAGCATTGTTCCAGAACCAGCACATGAAATAGAATCCAGACCACCAGAACTACCAAACTCCAAAAGACCCTAATGTACGTAGATTTCCAAAACCTGATGAAGACGTGAGCATACAGTTCTAGAACCAGCTCAGGATCACATTTGGTAGAGCTGATTGCAGTCACACAGCACCACTCTCTAGAGATAGTGGGAGATGGTGGGGGGGACATAAGGAGTGCTTGGTGTGAGTGAAGGTACAGGCCATAATCTCCCTTAATGAGCTTGTTCCCCCCCCCGTTCTCCTCCAAGCAGCCTGAGGGACGTGGTGGTGTTGGTATCAAGTGCCCCCGCTGAGCTGACCCTTGCATGCCTCTGCATATGAAAGGTAGGGGCCGGCCTTTTGTCTCCTTTCTCCCTGAGCCCAGGACACATTTGCATAGCGCTGAATGGAACGTCCGAGATGTTATTAATTAATACTAAGGGGGGGGGGGGGCTGCACTGCACCCATCTGACAAAATCCCACCAAGTGCCCCCGAACGGAACTATTTTATCAAAGAGAGGAACCATTAAAAAACTGAGAGGGCTTTTATAAACCTTTCCTACCGCTCTCTCCTTCTTTCTTTCTCTCTTTCAAAAACAGAAGGCTTGGTTCTAAGAGAGCGACGGGGGTTGGGTGGGGGGATCTAAGAGTATGAAATACTGAGGCGACAGGTGACCCACTGTCAACTGTCTTGCAAATGTAAATCCCTCTAGAAATCTCCTCCTCCTCCTCCTCCTCCAGCTCTACCTACCCGCCCTGCTCAGGGAGAGAGACGAGAGCAGGATTCTCACCAGATAAGTGAAGATTTATGGCTGGGAACGTTGCACAAATGGGGTTTGGCATTCCCAAAGCTCTTCAGATGCACCACATTGTGGACTCTCTCTCTCTCTCTCTCTGCCTGGAAGAAGAGGAGAGGCACGGAGAGCAAAGGAAGCTCTCTGCCTGGTCTTCGTCTGAGCAAACTGCTCAGATATTCCTCTAGGAAACTTCAGGAAAACATCTCCTGGAGAATCCGCATCCAGTCAGTAGAGCTCAGTAGAAGAGCATCCAGTCAGTAGAGCTCAGTAGAAGAGCATCCAGTCAGTAGAGCTCAGTAGAAGAGCATCCAGTCAGTAGAGCTCAGTAGAAGAGCATCCAGTCAGTAGAGCTCAGTAGAAGAGCATCCAGTCAGTAGAGCTCAGTAGAAGAGCATCCAGTCAGTAGAGCTCAGTAGAGAGCATCCAGTCAGTAGAGCTCAGTAGAAGAGCATCCAGTCAGTAGAGCTCAGTAGAAGAGCATCCAGTCAGTAGAGCTCAGTAGAAGAGCATCCAGTCAGTAGAGCTCAGTAGAAGAGCATCCAGTCAGTAGAGCTCAGTAGAGAGCATCCAGTCAGTAGAGCTCAGTAGAAGAGCATCCAGTCAGTAGAGCTCAGTAGAAGAGCATCCAGTCAGTAGAGCTCAGTAGGAGAGCATTTGCCTGCACATCCCCTGTATATTGCTGAAAGCATCTGCCAAGTGAATACATTCCTATTATTATTAATAGGAATGTATGGGAGGGGTGGGTGGGTGGAGGGTGGGGATTTACTTGGTTCCCCTGTCCCCAGCATGGCGTGTGGTTCTGGGGTACATTTCTGGAGAGCCTGTCCCCAGCATGGCGTGTGGTTCTGGGGTACATTTCTGGAGAGCCTGTCCCCAGCATGGCGTGTGGTTCTGGGGTACATTTCTGGAGAGCCTGTCCTACAAACTGTGTGGGAAGGTCAGTGTGTCCACAAGCAGCAAACAGGAATGCAAGTGAGAAAATAGGAGTCAAAGAAATAAACAGACAAACATGACATGCATGTCTCTCTGTGCTGCAAGGAGCAAATAATGCAACCTGCCTGTTGACCCCTCCTCCCCAGCTCCTGCCATGCCTTTCTGTTTCCCACCCTCTTCATCCATCGCTCTGTCTTCCTCCTCCTCCCCTCCTCCCCCTCCTCCTTCCCCTCCTCCTCCTCCCCCCTCCCCCTCCTCCTCCTCCTCCTCCCCCCCCTCCTCCCCCCTCCCCCCCCCCCCCTCTGCTCCAGGTTACTCAGATCATGTTCAGGTCTCCCTCTCGCTTTGATCTTGGGAGAACCCTCCCCCTGGAGGCCAGAGACAAAGGCCTGTCTGCTCTCCTCCTCCCCCTCCTCCCCCTCCCTCCCCCTCCTCCTCCCCAGTCTCCCCTCCTCCTCCCCCCTCTTCACAGGTTCCACCATGGGTCCACAGGTACACAAGATCGCCCCTGGACCAGGTCGCTAAACCTTTGAAGTGTCTTCCTCACAATCACACACACACCTTCACTCAAACATCTACAGACACGGTATACAGGCATGGGCACATGCATTTATGCAGACACACACACACACACACACAAACATGTCCATCTCCATGACACATACTCTTCCAAGTCCACATATTTTCATGTGGATGTCACAGTCGTCTCTCTTCAGTTACACCACAAAGTTACACCTTCACTACTGATCTGACAGAGCTATGAATGGGCCCCATTATGTCTTATAGTCATTGTGAAGGAAAGTCGGGTGCTGATTTCAAACTGAAAGATGTGGCAGATGAGGATATTTTGCAAGACCGGTGGCTACAATGATGCAAGACAACATCACTCGGTTGACTTGGCAACCTATCTGTTGTCACGCCGACTTGCAAAACTAGAACTGGAGGCGGAAGGAAGCAGAAGCCTGTGCCAAAAGCACCATCAGACTGATGTCTGCTGTCACTGCTGGGCCGCAGTTCCTGAGCCATTTTAGATCAAATACAGGAAGTGGCGTATCAGAGAGTGTGAGGTCATATCCTGCGGTGCATACCTGTTGCGCAGAGAGCGATGAAGGTCTGGACGTGTTTACGTATCAGCGCCAGCTTGTCCTCCGGCAGCGGAAGCTTCCTGACTATGTGCTCGATGAAGTCATTGGGCGTCACGGCAGCCAGGTTCCACTTCAACTTCCCAAGGACCACCAACTCCCACTCCTGCAGGACAGAGGCAGAGGGAGACTGTCAACATGACGGATGACGTAGAGATCAGCTGTGAAGACCAGGCCATCCCCACCCTAGCAGCAGTGCTACGGCCATGCCGTCCCCACCCTTGCAGCAGTGCTACGGCCATGCCGTCCCCACCCTTGCAGCAGTGCTACGGCCATGCCGTCCCCACCCTTGCAGCAGTGCCACGGCCATGCCGTCCCCACCCTTGCAGCAGTGCCACGGCCATGCCGTCCCCACCCTTGCAGAAGTGCTACGGCCATGCCGTCCCCACCCTTGCAGCAGTGCTACGGCCATGCCGTCCCCACCCTTGCAGCAGTGCTACGGCCGGGGACGAGAGGCCTGGAGCAGGCTGACTCTGACCGTGCAAGTGCAGGCCCACAGTGAGCCTGTCCAGAGGGCGGGGAGGAAGAGCGGAGCCAGGCGGCTATTACGTTACTCGCTTTGGCTTGAAGACGAGAAAGAAAGAGAGAAGAAAGAAAAAAAAGAATACAGTGACATAGATTAATAGAGTGCGAGAGAGCGAGAGAGATATAGAGCGAGATAGTGAGCGAGATCGAGAGCGAGATCGAGAGCAAGATAGAGCGAGATATATAGAGAGAAAGATACAGAGAGAGAGGGAGGGAGGTTTGGCTGAGGTTAGCCTACAACAGCAGCTCTGACTATCCAAGTCAGGTGACATCACAACAACATCTAGTGCCCTGTCATTTGGGACGTTCCTCTGGAAACCTGCCTCAAAGGGCCAGAGGAAGCTTGCTTCCACCACACCAGCCCTGCCCATGAATTACTTCTATATGTTTGACCTTTTGGTCAATAATCTATGCAGGATTCATACTGCTCTGTAATGTACGGTAGATGAAGCTTGACATCATGGATGGTATGGCAAATACTGATTCGTCATCATAGGACACAGAAGTTGCCTGAAATGTGGTCTGGCATTGTGTACAGTAGTGCTGTGCTTTGTTGGCTCTGCAGGCTGACCGTATGGGACCAACCAACTGGTTCAGCTGTGTGGAACAGGATGACAAAATGTCTATTTGGGGAAGAACATTGACAAGTGTGTGTGTGTGTGTACAGTATTTGAGTTTGTGTGTGTGTGAGTAACGACATGTATGAGTGTGGCAGCAAGGGTCTAACTTGACAGTCCTGTCCTGTCAACTTTGGTTTTGTAGAGCAAGAGAGAATAACTGTGGATAAGAAGACTGAGGAGGCATGGGGTGACTGGCAGAGCTTAGAGCCTCAAGTCAGAGGGAAGTGAGACTCTGGCTTCTGGTGATTTCATCACAGAAAATCGTATTCTTTATATGACAAAGACGGCCTCCTCTTCGCAGCAACTGACTGCGCTCTCAAACCAAGATTTCAAACATTTGAAAAACAGCTAAGCAAACCTCTATGTAAAGGATTTAAAACCAAGCAGCATTCAAAGAGATTTTCTTCCAAAGTGTGTCTCTCTGCCCATGTGCAGTAGGAGGCCCTCTGACCGGAAAGTTCCAGAAGGCCTGGCACGTCTTCACATCAGTTTCCCTTCTCTGTTCCCCGGCACAAAATGCAACAGCAGCATAGCCCTTGGCAGAACATTTCCGGGGTGAGAACAAGAAACTTGCAACACCCCCTCTGCCCCCACCACCACTCCACCCAGCCTCCATGCCCACCCACTTCCTCCTTGCTAGAGACTTTTGAGCCACACCTTTTCGGAGGCAAACTGTGGTTTCCTTTTACAAGAAATGGTTACCAAAGATGGTGCCGGATAAAAGAGGATCACGTGAGCCAAGCAGCTGATCTGTTTCCTGTGTGGATCTGTCAGTCCAAAAGACAGCCTTATATGAGACTGGGGGAGAAACACACTATCTTATGGAGCAAGACCTCAGAAGAAGACTAGGCCTGCTGTCTGCTACTGTCCTAGCACTGTCCTGGACACTAGTCTTGAACAGGTCTACTGTCCTAGCACTGTCCTGGACACTAGTCTTGAACAGGTCTACTGTCCTAGCACTGTCCTGGACACTAGTCTTGAACAGGTCTAGTGTCCTAGCACTGTCCTGGACACTAGTCTTGAACAGGTCTAGTGTCCTAGCACTGTCCTGGACACTAGTCTTGAACAGGTCTAGTGTCCTAGCACTGTCCTGGACACTAGTCTTGAACAGGTCTAGTGTCCTAGCACTGTCCTGGACACTAGTCTTGAACAGGTCTACTGTCCTAGCACTGTCCTGGACACTAGTCTTGAACAGGTCTAGTGTCCTAGCACTGTCCTGGACACTAGTCTTGAACAGGTCTACTGTCCTAGCACTGTCCTGGACACTAGTCTTGAACAGGTCTACTGTCCTAGCACTGTCCTGGACACTAGTCTTGAACAGGTCTACTGTCCTAGCACTGTCCTGGACACTAGTCTTGAACAGGTCTAGTGTCAGTATGTACTAGCGCTATCATAATCAAGTTGAAACTGAAGCTACGTGCTTCCTAACCATGTCTATACGGAAGCGTTGTCCACGACAAGTTTATACTACAGCTGATTACTAATACTGCCCTAAAGTTTATATTGTCACTTGATGTGCAGCCTAACTCATATTGCATTGAAATGCAGCTCATCCACTGGTGGTGTCAAACACCTTGGCTGCTTGAGTGAGATACAATATGAAAGTAATCTTGATATATTCATACTTCTTCAGATTTCAGATCACTCATATTGTCTCGTAGAGCTTTTGAGAATTTTGGGGAAATAGTCTAGACGCTCCACTCACTAAACTACAACGAGCTGCCTGCAGATGAAATAGCTTCACAGTATAACTCACTGTGTAACAACCAGTCACACCGTGTAGACCTTCCTTTTGAGGCTGGGATCCAAACCTTGGCTGCAGTTCAGCTAGTGACCTCGCTGCCATTCTGTGAATATCTGCCACTAGATGGCGATGGAGACCATTCCACAAAACTTAAACAGTTGGTTGATTTTTTTTCTTTGTCAGATCTCCTAGTAGCCAACTTATATTAAGTCCCTATCGTATGATGATGAGGTCTTCCAATATCAACCACACAGGATGAGGAAAGCGCTTGTCTTATTATACTGGGCACTTGAAATGATGAAGCCTTTTTTTAAATGTTTGACTGTTCTCAGGAAGACATCAGTAAGCTAGCTCATAACATGCATGTAGGTCTAATAGGTAGCCGACTATTCACATGATTATAATGTGCATTTTCTTGATTTTTTTCATACAATTTCTGAACAACAAAATAAGACTGAACATAAATGTCAATGAAAACAACTTTCTTACCAGAAGTTCCTGCGGCCTGATGGAGTTGTCTGTGTAAATGCAGAGCTTCTCTGCTGTTAGGGGCCTGGTCTCTTTCAGTTTAGACGCCAGAAACATGCACACCGCTCCCAGAAGCTGAAGGTTACACTTTCTGGTTGGTACCACGGCTAAAAATCTGTCTAGGTAGTTCATGGCCAAAGGAAAAACTTCCTCCTCACACTTTTGCTCCTCACAAACCTGGAGAGAGGGAGAGAGAGAGGGAGAGGGAGAGGGAGAGAGAGAGAGAGAGAGAGAGAGAGAGAGAGAGGAGAGAGAGAGAGAGAGGGAGAGAGAGAGGGACAGAGAGAGAGAGAAGGGGAGGAGAGGAGAGAGAGTTAGAGAGAGGTGGAGAGACATAGTGTGCAATCATTTTAAGGGCAAACATTATTTCACTTAAACTATTCAAGACATTCATGACAATCTTCAGATAAATACAAAACGAACTTGAAAGAGGCAACATAAGAAACAATTAGCCTAAATAAACACTCAACTATAGGCTACCAATTCATTAAAACCCATTGGGAAGTCGCCAAGATTTTCAGCCCAACCCAAAACAGTTGCGACACATCAGTGAAATCTAAATAGATTATTTTAATTTTTTATAAAAGGTCTCAGCAACAGACTGTCAATAGGGTCGCATTCCTTCAGTTCATTCAGTAAGAAATGAATTCACAATGAAGTCACAATCACCGCAGCCAAAAACACTCCGGTAGCGCAGTACGGAAACTCTTTTTTTCATTCGTCATATTTTCATAAAATATTTAAAAATATAAATAAATTGTCTATGCCTACGTTTTTCATCCCTAAATGTTCATCAGTCTCTTTCACATCGGACCCGACAATTGATAAACGTGTGATCTTCCTGCAAATTGCCCTAAAATGACAAATTAAAATGTAAGTAGCATGTGGTCGATGTACCATGCGCCACCCCAATGTCAAACCCAGATCTTCAAAAATTAATTAAAAATCTCCTATTCATCGGACACTAATAACTCTTGCATGACAATAAAGCTCAAACGGTCATGAATCTTCCCAATGCATTACCATTAGATGATATAAAAGAAAGTGACAAAATATTAACTTATTTCCTTGGTGAGGGATTTCGATGAAAGAAGCGCAGAGAGACATAGAAGGCCCGCACCCCTTCCGCGAGCGTATATTTAAAAATACATAGAAAATGTTTGCAACACCTTCCGCGATTATTTCTACGACTGCAGTAAAGCCCAAACGCTCATCTTTCATAAAACATAAGTCTCAACAGCTGTTATTGTGTTTTGACACTGTAAAATCGTCAGGAAAGCCACAACTGCTGTTCTGAAACAACATGGCGCGTTAGAATAGCCTGTAGCACAAGGGTAAGCATTGGACTGCATACGTGTGCATGGAAATATTTAGGCTATCTGAAAAAATAACAATTTAATCCTAGTCATCTTTCCGACTTCAAGCATGTGCAATGTCAACCTTTGTTTAATCATATCCTTGTTGCTATAAGTCCATTATCTCGTCTGAATTACGATCTATGGCTTGTCAGAAACTTATTTTAAACCGATTTAATTTACAGGAATAGCTAATATCATGGTTGTATGGCCGGGAATGTCACCTACTACCCAGTTTGATGTAACACACTGCACATACGTAAATATAGGATAGTTTAAGTCCAATGTTGAGAGGGTTTTGGGACGTATACGGAGCACGGAAATAGAGTGTCTTGGTTATTTCTGTACGAACCTCCAGCATCCAAGTAGCAACCATCCTCCTCATGAAAGGTTGAATATCTTTCTGAACACACTTGAAATAAGAACACTGGGGTAGAAATCTCTCTTCAATGGTCAACAGGCTCTGAAGAACCCTGTCATCATAGAGGAGGTTGGGGTCGGCACGAGCTCTTATGATGGTGTCCATTTCGAGGCACAGCAGTTCCATGGTCGTTATAGTTTCTTAAAAAATCGGGGTAATCTCGAGAAAATAAAATAACAGAATTGCTAGTTGCAAAGAAACAGAAAGGAAAGTATTTTTGGAGGCATAAAAGTGAGACTGCAGGGATCCCAAGAACAGTCCTGCCTCTCCTTGCGAACTTTTTCCTCTCCCCCACAGTTCGCGTCTACTTTCCTTTGGCTAGCTGCATTTGAAGCCTGCCTTTGCTAGTGACGCAACTCATTATGTAGGCTGAACAGTTGCCCAGGCGCAACAGGGCTCATCAAGACGCGTGCTTTATTCTCTACTTTCGTGGGATGACAGCATGGCCGATAATTCACATTATTGAATAAGATAAGCAACCAACAATTTCATATTGTAAAAGAAGCTATCGGACATGCCACCTACTCACTTAGACTACAACTGCACAATCTCAAAGGCCAATGAATTTATTTGGAACATATGAAAATCCACATTATCAAAACGATTAATAATCAGATTAGATGTAGACTGCTGTGTTCAGCGGCTTTAATCATTTGAGACAGCCGTTTCATTCCTAGAGGCTACTGCCTTAATACAACACAAATGATCCGTTATCTGACAATAAAGTTAGTCTCTCATTTACTTTGTTTAAATAGGCCTACATTAACAACTGATGTACTAGCTATGAGTTTTTGTTTTTTCGAGCGCGCTCTAATGCACTCAATGAACTTTAAAGTACACGCGCATGAACGGGCACGCGCACGCTCGCATACAGAGTCACACAAACACACGCACACATAAATATGCACACACAGTAGACAGCTATCTTTAATAGAGCAGCCATCGAGCTTGTGGTTTATGAGATAGCTTTCTAGGAAACACAATGCTGCAAGAAAGTTATTCCACAAAACTGTTGCAGATAAGAACAAGATGACAGTCCACACACGATGAAAACATAATGTTTATAAACATGAAAGAAAAGAAATATACATGCGCTCTTATGTGGATTGCCTATTTTGTTTATATACTCTTGCATGAGGAGACCTCAGAGTCTACTAAGCCGAACTGACTAGTCTTGTCTCAAAAATGCAATCTAGATATGTTGGTCTGACATGTGTAAATACCCCCTCTCCTTTCATAGGTGGAACAACTTGAAAGACTAAGACCAGTCAATAAAACCGAGGCAGTGTTTTTGTGGGAGAGCAATTTGACAACTTCTCCGAACTTGCACAAGCGTATCTGTCTTTCAACACGGGTGTTCTTACATGTTCTGCCTCTAATATAGAGAGAAAAAGTGGGCATATGTCTCTTTAAAGCATTTTTTTGGTTTTAGATTGTTTCCTCCCCCTTGTCAGAATTTACATAGCCAATAGGTCTTCTGCCTGCGACCGAGGCTTGCCGATTGTTACTAGGCAGACTTCAATAGCGTGTACCTTCCTCCAATCTCTCCCCCAGAGCGGTCTGCCCACACACAGGCCGTTCATCAATACCACGATTAGGGACGTAACCACCCCCCTCACCTCCCCCCTCCCTCTCCATACACATTTTGCTCTGGGTATAGCAGTCATGGACTGATAATTCACTAATCGTCCTATCAAAAACCGTCAATCAACTATTAGCTTGCTGTAGGTTTGCCAGAGACTATACCATACTCAAACCAGTTTCGACACTCATGGACTTAAAGAAGAGTATTATCTACTACGTAGTCTAGGACTACATGTTGGAAAGTTCATTAGCATTGGCGTTGAGTTGTCACTGGGTAAAGGACACTTAGGCTACAAATTAGCAACTACAAGTCTATTCAAAGAAACATCTAATTGATTAATTAAATCAAGCAAAAAAACGGAACCTTTACAAAATCGTAGAAATGAATAACTAGCAGACACTTCATGTTCATCACATGCTCTTCATGACAGCATGATCTGGTCTACTCATGACAGCATGATCTGGTCTATGCTCTTCATGACAGCATGATCTGGTCTACTCATGACAGCATGATCTGGTCTATCCTCTTCATGACAGCATGATCTGGTCTATCCTCTTCATGACAGCATGATCTGGTCTATGCTCTTCATGACAGCATGATCTGGTCTATGCTCTTCATGACAGCATGATCTGGTCAATGCTCTTCATGACAGCATGATCTGGTCTACGCTCTTCATGACAGCATGATCTGGTCTACGCTCTTCATGACAGCATGATCTGGTCTACGCTCTTCATGACAGCATGATCTGGTCTACGCTTCTTCATGACAGCATGATCTGGTCTACGCTCTTCATGACAGCATGATCTGGTCTACGCTCTTCATGACAGCATGATCTGGTCTACGCTCTTCATGACAGCATGATCTTGTCTACGCTCTTCATGACAGCATGATCTGGTCTACAAACACAGACATTTGAAGGCTGCACATTTTAATAGACATCCATGATAGAAAATACTTTTTTTTTCTTCTTAACAATTGATGTTTCAGTTGTTTATGTTTACATTTGGTTTTTACATAAAAGTGCAAGATGGAAAACTATGAATAAAATGTAATGTGGACAAAACTAGCCTACTTTTATGAGCATATTAATTTAGAATGATTGAGAAGATTCTGTGTTATTATGTTCTTCTATTGGGTCGCGGGGTAGTTCTATCTAGGTTCAAATTATTCTAAGAAAAATAAGGACAAGGTGAAGGACACATCCTTATCAAAGCGGGTCAGCATTAAGTGTTGCTCACATTAAAAGGACAATTGTGACGATAAAAAAGCTGTATTTGCTTCAGGCAAAGTCGGACATTTATCTGGAGGGGTGTTAACGCGACACCGCTGATGAAACAGAGACAGTCTGTGTGTCCTCCTCACCCAACATGAGCCAAGCCGAGAGATAACAAGCCAGAGAGTTCAATGAAACTTCAACACTAGTCATATCCACAGAAAGCAGGCAGTGTAAGGAACTTCATTCACCTGTCAACTTCTGGGTACAGTGACAGTTTGCTTTTAAGATAAACATCAGTTTTAATATTGTGAAAATATAGGAGAAAGACTCAAGTGTGTGATTGTAAATAAAGCATAGGAATTGGTTTAATGCTGCATGTTTTCACATAACTCCTACTGATGTATTATTTCTGACATGTTTCTGGAAGTTACAGCAAAAAGTAAACAACAGCCTAATTATTTGGTTCATTAATGTTTATGAAAGTAATATGAAAGATGTAGGCTATAACATCAGCAGCAAAAGTTGGGCCACTGTACAATATGAAGCAGATGTATGGAATAATTAGTTAAAATCTTATGGCCCTACATCAATAAACTGAGTTATATCATATTAGTATTAATTAGTAGCCTAAGAAAGTGAGATTCAAATACATGTTTTGTCATGAAAAGACACAAGTGTGGTTACAGTAATTCTACATGACACCTGCAGCAAGCAAGAGCAACAGCTGTAACCAAAACAGAGCTGAAACACATTAGGAATGATACAGAATTATCTTCAGATAATTATCTTTTAAAATATAAATACATTTGGTTGTTTTCAAAGCATTCAAGGATCTAATAAATAGAAAGGTTAACCAAATTCACTCTTTCAGACTGAACACATCTAAACATCAAGGCAATCCATTAATTCTTTAAATGTCTTATAATCATGAACACATTATTATCTAATTATTAACTGTGCATTTACAATTAATTATTAAAGATCACAAAAAACATGAATATAATTTCTGTAACAGAGATTGATAGGCTATTGAAACGTATTTGACCATTTAATTATTCAGAGCAAAATAACAGTAATACAAATTAATTTCAAACTCCTAAAATTAAGATATGTACTTGGATTAATTTTACAGACACATTTCATGCGTGTATTTCATTCTGCATTTCTTGAGTGAACCCTTCAAACCTGAAGTGTTTTCCAACAATGTATTATAACTAAGTATGTGTGGAGTGATATTCAAATTCTGTAAAATTAAGACAAATAAGTTACTGGAAAACCGAATATTTTTGATGAAATAATTATCACATTTTATTACCTGATGTCACCTGCATATCAAAGCAAACCAGAATGGAAGAACAGCCTTACTCAAGCAACAACCAAAGACTCCAGATCAAGTCATCAGCATCGTACTGAACAACACAACAAAGTAATGTGTGTTAAACATGAATACATTCAGCTGAATTTTAATGTAACTCACATAACGCAACTCACTTTATACAACAACCAGATGCTAAATGTTATAGCTACACTCATTATGAATCAGATCCCAGGAAACACCATGGTGTTTCAAATGAGAAAAGTCTCGAGAGAAGTCACCCATCGTAACTGTTTGATGTTGTCTCACTCATGACATGATTCACATGCTTAAAACATCCCCTGCGTGTGTCTCAGTGTCCCCATGCAGTGCACATCATCGTGGACAACATTCCCTGACTATTATTCTGTGGTTTAAAACAGATGTCTTGACATTGACAACAATACCTGGTCATCCAGAACATAATAGCTGTATGCAAAGTTCTACTGGTCTGGCTTATTTACTGTGAATTTACAGATGCGAAAACTCCGTTCTACTAATAAATATGTTTATTGTAAATCAACACCTCAACGTTTTGTTTTACATCCAACCATTTCTCTCTAAAGAGAACAGTCCCTCAACTGAAACTCAACTACACAGGGTATTAAATGTTAGGGTTAGGGTTGATGTTGGTTTTCAAGTATATGTTAATTAATTAACCCTCCATATAAAGTGCGACAGTCTGTCATGGTGAGTACCGTAACAGATGAGACATATCAGTCTTCATCAGAAAAAGCAGTACTTGTGCAACAGTTTAATTTCCTATATTAATTAAACTGCTAATTAGTTAATACTTCAAAAGTTTGTCAGAAATGGGCTCAAAGGGTTGTTCCACCACCTATGGGATTCTCTAAACTCCCAGTTTGTTTACTATTTAAATCTCTCCCAGCTTCCCTTCCTCAGAAATCTCAAACATTCTTCACGCCGAGACATCCTCCCAAATTCTTTAAACCACCTTATCTCCTGCAGTCCAGAGACCAGGGTGAGCCGGGGGAGAACTAAGTCTAATTGTCATCGCTGTACTTTACAGCATGTTCTGTATGTGCTGTAAGGAGTTGGCATGGAAATCAAAGGGCTGGAGTCTAGGTTAGGATCACATGACTGGTTTTAGAATAGGAATATCTGCAAGTGCAACCAAACTTGGTCAAAGTAATGGTTCCAGACAGGCATGCATACACACATGCATACACACAAACACAGCAGAATGGGAATATGTTTCTGTGTTTACAAGAAACATATTTACAGAGAATGATTGAAAAGATTTGAAAGCAAAAGAATCTTTCAAAGACCATTCATTGGATGGAGCTAGATATACACATGTTAAGCATCGTTAACAGTAAACACATGTATATCATATTAGATCATCAGAGGGGCGTTTGACCAGGTGTGGAGGGACAGATTCATCTATCACCAAAGAAGACAGTCACAGTTAAACACACAGCAACACTACAGCTCTCAGCAGCCAGCCAGCCAGCCATCCAGCCATCCATCCATGCAGCCATCCATGCAGCCATCCAGCCAGCCAGCCAGCCGGCCAGTCAACCTCCTAGACAGCCAGTAGGCTTCCCAGCCTTCCAGTCAAGCAGCTGGTGCACCAGCCAGTTAGCCAGTCCACCAATCCACTAGTCTGTCCAACCAGCCAGGTGGTGATGCTTTAACAAATCAGCCAATAAGAGTTCAAGCCAGCTAGTTAACCAACTATCACCCCCACATACCCCTCAACCACCCCCCCACCCACCCCCCCTCAACCACCCCCCACCCCACCCCCCACCCCAACACACACAAACTAATTTAACAGGCTTGACCCTGTCTTTTGAACTCAGCCAACCCTCCACGCGGTCATCAAACACCGAACTGAGGTAGACCAGGTGTGAAGGTGGGGCGTGGCCTTGGCTGAGGTGGGCCAGGTGGGAAGGTGGGGCGTGGCCTTGGCTGAGGTGGGCCAGGTGGGAAGGTGGGGCGTGGCCTTGGCTGAGGTGGGCCAGGTGGGAAGGTGGGGCGTGGCCTTGGCTGAGGTGGGCCAGGTGGGAAGGTGGGGCGTGGCCTTGGCTGAGGTGGGCCAGGTGGGAAGGTGGGGCGTGGCCTTGGCTGAGGTGGGCCAGGTGGGAAGGTGGGGCGTGGCCTTGGCTGAGGTGGGCCAGGTGGGAAGGTGGGGCGTGGCCTTGGCTGAGGTGGCACAGGGCATCACTGGCCTGGGAACAGCTAAACGTATTCTCCCCTTATAGAGGTTACTTTTATTAGACAGGTTTTTCCTTTCTCACATTATGTGCCACAGCAAAGCAGAGGAGAGCTGACAAGAGAGGAGGAAGAGGAGCGTGGAGGAGAAGGGTGGAGGAGAAGGGTGGAGGAGAAGGGTGGAGGAGAGCAGACAGAGACCGGCTTGTCTCTGCTGCTGCTGCTGCTGTGTCTTCACCCCCCTGCTCCTCCAGGATTTTCCCAGGTTCATATCGCTAGCCCTTGAGTTTGTCACTCATGCAACAGCTGTTTGCTGATACCACACCCGAGTCTGGTGCTCTCCCCCCCCTCCCCTCCGCACGGCAGAGGACACACTGGAAGGAAGGAGGAAGGCCTTGATACAAAAAGACAAGGTCTCAGGGGAGCAGGTTGTGTCCTGCATTTTTGCACAGAAAGGACATGCTGATTGTCTGACATGGAGTTAAGGGAGGGATGAACTACTGATGACTTCCACCTGCTATTTAGGGCCTCGAAGATTGTTGGGGGTATTTACTGAAACAAAGTTACCGACACAATTGTCACAATAATTGATTGTTGTAGTGTCAATATGAGAGAGGGGTTAGTCACAAGTGTGTCTTTAGACAGAAAGGGAATAACTAACTAACTAAATGACTATTTTAACATTTACATTTACATATAGTCATTTAGCAGACACTCTTATCCAGAGCGACTTACAGTAAGTACAGGGACATTCCCCCCGAGGCAAGTAGGGTGAAGTGCCTTGCCCAAGGACACAACGTCATTTTTCACAGCCAGGAATCCAACCGGCAACATTCTGATTACTAGCCCGATTCCCTAACCGCTCAGCCACTTGACGCCCAGTTCTGTACTGAGCCTAGTCCTAAAGTCACACAACATTTTTATGAAGTTCTATGAAGTTCAAAAAGTTTTTAGTCTAGGACTAGACTTGATCCATGTCTGGGAAACTGGGCCGATATGTCAATGTAATGGATAAAACAGCTTGCAGTGTTCACCAAATAAGAAGTGCAACGGCTTGCCTGTGTACAAGTTCTGTGTTTGAGTGAGTGAAAAGTGTGAGAGCCACAAAGTGACAGATGGAGTCACTGGCAGTTGTGTTTCTGAGAATCTCTCACATGTTCGCTAGCACTCATGGGAAGGTATGTGTAGGCCTCAGAGGAAGGAAAATCACTCTGCAGTTTACTTCTGTAGCTACATGTTGTTTTAGGGTGCTTTCACACCTATTAGTCCGTTTGCTTGGTCCGATTCAGTGATGAGTTGCTACTTTGTTGTATTTTTCATTAGGTCCGGTTAGTGTTCACACGGTCCTGTTTTAAGCGAACCAACGTGTGTAAAAAAAAAACAATGACGTTTGTAAAAAACAATGACATGCGGTCGTACAGGTTGTTAATCTATTGGACAGAAAATGTGTGAAGGAAAATCACTTCCCAATGGAGCAACAGCAGCGTATTGCGATTGCAATACTATCTTTAATTGTTATGATTTGGTGTTGCACGACCACGTTTTTTGGGTTGCTCGTTGGTCTTTTACTCAGAATTATATCCAGGTTATCAAACCATGGGAATTATTTTTTTTCGTCCGACGAGCTACCACTTTTCAATAGAACATCACGCACTTTTAGCTGTCTTAAGTTTTTTTTAAACTTTGAACCAACATTCAGTATATCACTAAATCATTTAAATACCTCGCTACTGTTATATGTCTCCACAAGTCTCTGCAATATGATCATCAGCCCATATTTGCCGAAGAGCCTTCACTTCATCATTACCCCACGTTTTCCGTAAACTAATTTCGCCGCTAATGAGTGGCACGGCTGTCTCCGCCAAGTGTCAATTCCTTTTTCAACCCACAATGCACTACACTTCCTGGAATAGGTCAATATTACGTTCAGACCTAAAGCGAACCGAACCATGGTTCGCTTGGAACCGGCGGTTTGAAAGCACCCTTAAGGTAGGCTACACGAGAAGATGATCAGAAGATGATCAAAACGACATGGACGCTCTGCTCCTTCACGGAGAAACAGTCCCAGTTTCGGCACCTGCATTACAGTAACCTCCAATATTAGTGATGATCAGCTATGCAAATCATGTTTCATAAGTTTTATTCTACAGTGTGTTCCTTTGAATTACAGGCAGAACTTTATTCAGTTGTTTTCGGTTTGTTGTCCTTACCTTGTTCCTAACCACTGCACACACACACACATACAGATAGATATATATATACAGGCACAATGGGTATACGGGTGCCCCTTGTGCCCCATTTCCCAGCCGTGACATGTGTGGCTAGGCCCCAGTGCTCCGGCAGAAGGAACATCCTCCAGATGGCACATAGGATCTCTTGGTATAAGAGAGATAAAAACTAGATTACTTCAACAATTAGATCAGCACCTCTCATCAGGTGTTTCATCACCTGCCGTCTCTTATAATAACACTGAGATTACTTGGAGCATCTTAAAAAAAGTTTCAACACAGGTGTGTGGTTAGTGAGACTTATATAGCCGTACAGTAACTATAACACCCTAACCCTAACCCTGACAGCAGTACAGTAACTATAACACCCTAACCCTGACAGCAGTACAGTAACTATAACACCCTAACCCTGACAGGAGTACAGTAACTATAACACCCTAACCCTGACAGCAGTACAGTAACTATAACACCCTAACCCTGACAGCAGTACAGTAACTATAACACCCTAACCCTAACCCTGACAGCAGTACAGTAACTATAACAGGCCCTGACAGCAGTACAGTAACTATAACAGGCCCTGACAGCAGTACAGTAACTATAACAGGCCCTGACAGCAAGAGGTGGAATTAACAAAGTACAAATACTTCCTTTCTGTACATAAATAGATTTTTCTGGTATCAGTACTTTCCTTCACTATAAAGTTTTCTGTTCTTTACAAGCACAAGGCACATGTGCATTTTTCTTTACTTGTACAATTCTACATTTCGCTCTGGATAAGAGCGTCTGCTAAATGACTAAATGTACATTTCTACAACATATATAACATAAAGCATTTATACATAATCTAACCTGCACTTGGGAAAGGACATATTTTATGCACCCCCCATTTCTCTTCCTGCACAGATACAGTTCAACACCCTTTTCCTTACAACCCCCCCCCCCCCCCACACACACACACACACACACCCACACACACACACATACATTGACACGCACGCACACATATAACCACACACACCACCACTGCATGAACATGAACATTACTGCACCACCCATGAATGTACTGCCCCGTCCCAGCCTTCACATCAGCAGGTCTTAATCTGATCCTTTTGGGAAACAGAGGGTGTCAGACAGTAATTTATAGGCCCCTATATCTTTCAAGTCGTTTCTGGAGCCCCTGCACTGGTGTCGACCCTTGGCCGCAGTGTGTGTGTTTAATGGCAACATGTGTCTCTCCCTATCTCGCTCCCCGAGTGGCTCAAAGGTAAAACAGCCTGGGAACATGGTGAACAGGGTGACATTACCTTGATCCAAAGATTCCTGCCGCATACCAGCCCAATGGGAGTCAGGTGGCTGAGCGGTGAGGGAGTTGGGCTAGTAACCAGAAGGTCGCTGGTTCGATTCCCGGCCGTGTCAAATGACGTTGTGTCCTTGGGCAAGGCACTTCACCCTACTTGCCTCGGGGGGAATGTCACTGTACTTACTGTAAGTCGCTCTGGATAAGAGCGTCTGCTAAATGACTAAATGTAAATGTCTAAATGCAATGAACCCATAACAGGCTGGCGGGCTCGACCACACGGCCCAAACACAACAGCAGAGAGGGAGGGAACACAACAGATAAAGAAAGATTGGGTGTATGAAACATGAACCATTACTTTACATATGTTACATTGTGTACAGTACAGCTCTGACTGGAAGAGAAGAAGAAAGAATTGAAGGCCGAAAGGAGGGACCACCTGTTTACACTGGGGACCATCTCAAGCTCATTTCCAGTTGTCTAAGATGACTTCCACTATCTACTGAGCCCTATCGTAAACTGGACAATAGGGGATGTAAGCATGTATTAGGGCACAACAAGTCAATTGATTTGTTTACGGGAAAAATCTATCCAACTTTCAGAATGTCTCCATGTTGAACGGCCAATGACAGCGCTGAGGTGCTGAGGCTTGTTTCCTCTGTCAGGAATGCTGCTGTGTTAGCTATGTGCGAGCAAATGTGTGTGTGTGTGTGTGTGTGATTATGGCTCGATGTGTGTGTGTGTGTGTGATTATGGCTCGATGTGTGTGTGTGTGTGTGTGATTATGGCTCAATGTGTGTGTGTGTGTGTGATTATGGCTCGATCTGTGTGTGTGTGTGTGATTATGGCTCGATGTGTGTGTGTGTGTGTGATTATGGCTCAATGTGTGTGTGTGTGTGATTATGGCTCAATGTGTGTGTGTGTGTGTATGTGTGTGTGTGATTATGGCTCAATGTGTGTGTGTGTGTGTGTGATTATGACTCGTACCTCAATCTCATCAACAGCCCTCTGACAACAACAGCGGACGTCACTTGTGGGCAGACAAATCAAACATCCATGACACTGATATGTGAAGTGGATGACATCAGTACACATAGAACGTGCTAGAAAATAACATTGTTATGTAAAGAAAAGCAAACATTTGTATTGCTAGTTTGCCAGTGTGATGTTGGCTGTTAAATGCCGTCTTCTGTTTTAGTGTTGGCAAATGTTGTATTTAATCCCTTTTTTATGTAATTGCTCGGGGGGTTCACTTATATTACTATTCATCTTAAATGTAAAACATGTATTGTATCACACATAATGTATTTAAAGTTGAATGTATAATATATACAGTACCAGTCAAAAGTGGGAAAATGTGTCTGAACTTTTGACTGGTGCTGTATATACATTGATTCCATAGCTCTTTGGATTGCCATGCTGGGGCACTGCACTGAGGCAGACCTGCAGAGCAGGGACAGATCCTGTGTGATTGCACCTGTTGTTGTTTGCCAGCTTGTAACAAGCTCTCTCTTATCTGGGTATCTCTGTCCCTGCAACCATGAAGCGCTTCTCTCTGTTTACGAGACAAACAGCATGACGTGGAGGATGAACTGCCTGTCGAGCACGTCTGTTGTGCTCATTACTGAAACTTCACCAGAAGTCGAATTTGACCACGTACTGTCCACTCTAAAACCTTTTTGAAGGCTCACACACATACACGTCCATTTCAATCAGGAGAGACCACCAGTGAATGAGTGAAGTGAGGTTCATTCACAGTAGCCATGTTCTCTCTTTCTCCCTGCCGGAGAATGAATCCAGTAGCCAGGGTAGCCCCTCTGCCCTGTCCTCTCCTTCCACCTCTCCCCCTCCACTCCCCTCTCCCTTCTCCTTCCTCACCTGTCAACTTCCTTTTTCTCCTGTCCCCTTCCTCCCTCCACCCCCCTCCCTCCCTCCCTCCCCCTTCCTCCCCCCCCCCCCCTTCCTCCCTCCCCCCTTCCTCCTCCCCTCCCCTCCCCTCCTCACGCCATCCATTCGAGATTCATTACCTCAGGAATTCCAGGGTGGAATCAGGGAAGGCTGAGACATCACAGGCCCCGCGTTCACCTTTCAATCACCCCCCCCCCCCCCCCAGTAATCACGTTAGCTCGTACATAATCACATTTCAATTACTGACAGGAGTGTGACCCGCGGTGTGACCATGACCTGATCTAATACATGTGTTTCCTTAAACACAGAGGGCCATGTTGTGTTCGTGTAGTGGGGGGGGAGGACGCAGGAAAGAATCGACATGCCGTGTCATGCTTGGGCTATAAAAAGGAATACCAACGCCTGAGAACTCTGCAGCTATCTTTAGTAGAGGGACTGAAGGGCCACAAAAACAGAGTAAACTGTTCTCTCTCTCTCTCTCTCTCTCTCTCTCTGTGTTCACGTTCCTTCTCAGCCCCCCTCCCCTCAAATTCTTCTCTCTCTCCTTCTTTCCTGTGTTGAGACTAGGTTATAGGCTTGTGGCATTATTAAGGGACAATCAGTGTCAGTGCTAACTGGTCATTCATCATCCCCCTCCCCCCCCTCCTCCCTCCCATTCACCTCCTGTTGGCATCCGCTCTCCCACAAGGTCAAAGGTCACAGCACCAGACACAACTGAGTGATCACTGACCCTCGCTCTCCTTTCTCTCCCCTCCCCCCTCCCCATGCCCTCTCTCCTGTCCTCTTCTTCCCCTCCTACACACCTCTCTTCCTCTTCAGCCTGTTTCTACAACTCTGCAACACATGAAGAACTCTCCCCTGTCTGTGTGTCTCTCATCAAGTCACAATTAACGACCAGTGGGAAAGGGATGGGCCTCTTGTCAGTTCTCTAAGAGGAGGCCATCTGGTTGGTCAGTTTGTGTCAACCAACCACTAACCACAGTTTTGATCCCTTGTTCTTCACAAAAAAAGATCTAAATAACATGAAAACATTTCCCAGGAGATGAGGTTTGATTGACGTGGAAAAGCCCGGAAAGGATTCCTGTGTGGTTTCCTGCAGTCAGACCATTTGAAGGTTCAGTCAATCAACATTTCTGTTGGCTGCCGGGTGGAGGCCGGGTGGAGGTCAGGTGGAGGCCGGGTGGAGGTTGGGTGGAGGTTGGGTGGAGGCCGGGTGGAGGTTGGGTGGAGGCCGGGTGGAGGTCGGGTGGAGGTTGGGTGGAGGCCGGGTGGAGGCCAGGTGGAGGCCGGGTGGAGACCGGGTCGGGCCAGGAAGTCGCCGTAGGGGCAGACGTTATCTATTCAAACTCCTTTCACATGTCCTATCAAATCCATCTCACAGATAACATGGTTACCTGGATCAGATGAGCGGAATAGAAAAGTGGACGTGTTTAGCAACAGTACAGGACTGATGGTAAATAAGGTATGTATTCAGGATAGCTGTGTTTCTGACGAATGACACAGATATAACTTCCCTCATCCCTCCCTCATCCCTCCCTCCCTGATCCCTCCCTCCCTCATCCCTCCCTCCCTCATCCCTCCCTCCCTCATCCCTCGTTCATCCCTCCCTCCCTCCCTCGTTCATCCCTCCCTCCCTCGTTCATCCCTCCCTCATCCCTCCCTCCCTCCCTCATCCCTCCTTCCCTCCTGATACCTCAGCATGCACACAGAGCATGGCTGACCATCCTGGCAAACAGGTAGAAGACACACCTGCGTGTGCATTTGAATGTGTATTTTTATATATTTAGACACACAAACATTTCCACAGGGGCAGGAGGGGAGAGGGGCAGGGGGGGAGAGGGGCAGGGGGGGAGAGGGGCAGGGGGGAGAGGGGCAGGAGGGGAGAGGGGCAGGGGGGGAGAGGGGCAGGGGGGGAGAGGGGCAGGAGGGGAGAGGGGCAGGAGGGGAGAGGGGCAGGAGGGGAGAGGGGCAGGAGGGGGGAGAGGGGCAGGAGGGGAGAGGGGCAGGGGGGGAGAGGGGCAGGAGGGGAGAGGGGCAGGAGGGGAGAGGGGCAGGGGGGGAGAGGGGCAGGAGGGGAGAGGGTCACATGCCTGGATGTGGGACAGGCTCGGGGAACAGGGCTTGAAAAGATGTGTCCCCTCCCTAAACACTCCTGTGCTCGGAGGGAGAGGAGAGCTTCCAGGGTCTTCAGATCCAGGTGGGATCTTCTGCAGAAGGCCCAGTGATGCCTCAAGTACGCGTTGAGACGAAACACAAGAAGCCTGCTGTGCTGGACGCATTTGAGATCGCTCATATTTGATGAAGTGCAGTTATTAGCTTAGTATAAATTAATTAATTGTTTTATCCATTTATCTGTTTAAACTGCAAATGTGTATCTGTTCTGAGCGCTCTTGAGAGGGTCGTTAAGACCTGTTTGTTGTTTGACCTTCCAGAGGAGCAGCGATAGCATTGTCTTG
>CM042870.1:989003-994003 GCA_023658055.1 Thaleichthys pacificus | reverse complement strand
CATATTTCAATTTTAAAACCAACACATTCGGTGGTGTTTAAATTCCAATATTACGTTTTCAATGCCTTTTGAAATTCAAAACATTATGTCACGGATTTGCTTCCATAAACATCACAGTACCACGAGAATCTGCAACCCTACAGTCAGGAGTCTGCAACCCTACAGTCAGGAGTCTGCAACCCTACAGTCAGGAGTCTGCTCTGTGGTTACAGAGAGAGGAACTATGAGAAAGGTGGTGGTTTCAGACTGAGTTTATGTGACACTGGACTTAGAGGATATTCATAGTCCGATTTAGGTCTAAAGAAGAAAAAAAAGTAGAGAAAGAGAGACAGAGGAAGAGAGAGAGACAGAGGGAGGGAGAGACACAGAGGGAGGGAGAGAGACAGAGGGAGGGAGAGAGAGAGAGCGAGACAGAGAGAGAGAGAGAGAGAGAGAGAGAGAGAGAGGGAGGGAGTGAGAGACACAGAGGGAGGGAGAGAGAGAGAGAGAGAGAGAGAGAGAGAGTGAGAGTGAGAGAGAGTGTAAGGAGAGAAGAAAGAGGGTCTTCTGCACAAAGGAGAAGCCTGGATTAAGTCATGAGCAGCAAGCGACATAGGTTGGATTTTTAGAGGATGAGATCACATCCTTTTCCCTAAACAGGGGGAGGGCTGATTCTCTGAGGGACAGCAGAGCCCAGGCCAGGCCGTGTAACGATCGGACCGGACACCCGTTAAGACAGGGAGGGACACACGGCAGCTCCAACCCAACACACGTCTGCATGCCGCACACTCTCTGGGACACATGACCCGTGTGTCTGCTGGCGTGTCTGCGTTTGTGGGTTAATACATAGGTTGAGTTTGTGTGTGTAAGTGTGCATGGCTGAATGAGAGCATGCATGCCTTTGTATGTGTGAGCTTGTGTGCGTGTCGGTGGGTGTGTGTGTGTGTGTGTAAGCGTGTGTGTGTGAGCGTGTGCGTGTGTGAGCGTGTGGGTGGGTGTTTAGCCCAGGAAGGTTCCAAGGTTATGTCACACGGAGAAGCCCCCTGCAATGATCCATATGAGGCCACCTACCCTAGCCCTGCCCTCTGACCTCTCTCACCTACCCTGCCCTCTGTCTTCCATCTCTAAGGACAGCTGCTACGGCACATTCAGATAGACACAACACAAAGAATGAGTGTAGTTAAGAGTAGCACAAACTAATTGATAGACATCTATCAATTGATAGATTGATTGACAGATTTTCTGATTTCTGCTGAATTTGGAGGTGAAGAAATACTATTTATCTGCATAGAGAACATGCTGAATTGTGTCTAGTCTAGATAGTCCACACCACAATATGTCAAGGTTTCTACAACATCACCTTAACCTTCTGTTAGATTTTTTTTATTGTGATATTTTCACAATTAACTCATCACAATTGTAATTGTCATAGAATAAACCTTCAAACCTAATATGTGTTTTACTAACTGACATTGTCAGCAAACAGATTTGGATAGAAACTATAATATCTAAGATTTTAGATGCAGAATATTTTGTTCTTATAATATGTTGATAACATATTCAAACTAGAAGTAAAACTATTTCTGCAACGTTCCAACACTGTTCAGAGTCCAGACCTGGAATAGATGTTCTGTTCTCCCATCGTCAGATCATCACTTCCTGTTTCTGTTCACACAGAACAAACCCCTGCAGGTGCTCTCTCTGCTGCGGAGTGTTGTCCAGGTTGCTGTGAATCAACCAATCACGTTTATGGATGAAGGACATTATAAATAATAGTGTTATTCAATATACAGTAAGAGTACCAACACAATGACACAATACAAACAGGAAGCAGTATACACATGACCAGACCAGACTGCACATGTGCAGACTGCACATGACCAGACCAGACTGCACATGCCCAGACTGATTGTAGTGCTGCTGCGAGACAGATGAGTTGTGAAGGGGCAGTGATGCACCACATGTGGGAGAGCAGGAGGGTGGATGTGTGGAAGATGCAGCTTCATTGTGAAGACGATGTTCAGAGAGGAGCTACATGCTTGTTTCTTATTGGGCTTTCCCTGTTGGCAGAAATCGTACATGAAGCTGTGTGTGTTTGTGAATGTCTGTATGTGTGTGTATCTGTGCGTGTGTTGGTGTGTGTCTGTGCATGTGTGTGTGTGTGTGCATGTGTGTGTGTGTGTGTGTTGGGTGGAGCAGTATGTCTGGCCTGGGGAGCTGAGTGGAGATGGTGCACAGATGGAGATGTTCTCCTCTTACAGACTCGACACCGTAAAGAGATGGAAGGAAGAAAAAAGGAAGAGGGTGGGGGGGGTGGGGGGTTTGGGGGGGGAAGAATTGTGTTGTGGGAATTGTACTCCTTTTCTAAAATATGTCCTGGATGCCTAACCCTAACCCTAACCCTAACCCTGTCCTGGATGCCTAACCCTAACCCTGGATGCCTAACCCTAACCCTAACCTGGATGCCTAACCCTAACCCTAACCTGGATGCCTAACCCTAACCCTAACCTGGATGCCTAACCCTAACCCTAACCCTAACCTGGATGCCTAACCCTAACCCTAACCTGGATGCCTAACCCTAACCCTAACCTGGATGCCTAACCCTAACCTGGATGCCTAACCCTAACCCTAACCTGGATGCCTAACCCTAACCCTAACCTGGATGCCTAACCCTAACCCTGGATGTCCTTAGACTAGCTGTTATTCATTCTCTCCCCCTTTTTGACCCTGTGCATGCACACACACACACACACCAACAAACCCACACAAACATGCAGACACACACACACACAGACATGCACACACACACACACACACACAGACATGCACACACACACACACAGACATGCACACACACACCTCCCCTGTCCACTCTGGGGGCCCTCCTCTTCTCCCTGCTGGCTGACCAGAGAGCTTTCAAGGTAGCCTGATGGATACTAATGCTGCTCGCTCTCTCTCTCTCTCAGATCACTTTACAGGACCCGTCTTTGATCTGCCAGCAGGCCACTCTCTCTCTCCCTCTCTCTCGCTCTCCCTCTCTCTCTCTCTCTCCTCTCTCTCTCTCTCTCTCTCTCTCCCTCCCTCCCTCTCTCTCTCTCTCTCTCTCTCTCTCTCTCTCTCCCTCCCTCTCTCTCTCTCACTCAATCTCTCTCTCGCCCTCTCTCTCTCTCTCTCTCTCTCCCTCTCTCTCTCTGTCTCTCACTCACTCAAACACACATATACACACAAATACACACAAAAATACCTGGGAAAAACATTCAGGACAAATAAGTAACTTGCACCTAAATAAATAAATACTGCCATTTGGAAAAAGGGTGTAGAGTGACAGAGATACTGTACAGTATGTGCTCCAGTAAGACTGAGGAGGACAGGAAAGCAAGAAAGAGTAAAGGAGAGAACATATACCAAGACAAATATATATCATAGTGGTTCAAAAATGAAGGAGTAGGAGGTAAGAGATGGTCAAAAGATTAGGGTGATGAAAAAAAAGAGACTGAAAGCGAAAAAGGAGGTCTAAGGAAAGCTGATAGTGGAAACACGGAGAGGAGAAGGAAGACGAGAGGAGTGGGAATGAAGGAGGGCAGAGGAAGAAGGAGGAGAGGAGAGGAGAGGGGAGGGGAGGGGAGGGAGGAGAGGGAGCAAAGGGGAGGAAAGGCAATGAAAGAGTGGAGAGGAGGAGGGCATGGCTGGTCACAGCTGGAGATGGACGTGTCTGCAGTTGAGAACTTCGGAAGGAAGATGTGAGAAAAGGAAACGTCTGACAGTTGAAGGAGCTCCAGTTTGCTCCAGGACACTGGCTGACTAGCTTGCTGGTTTGCTGTCTAGCTTGCTGGTTTGCCGTATATAGTTGCTTAGCTGGTTTGCTGGCTGTCAGGGACTGGCTGTTTGGTTGTCTGTATAGCCGACCATCTATTTAGCTGTTTGTCTGTCTGCATTACCGTCTGTCTATAGGATTGGCTGGCTGTCTGCATCTCTGGCTGAGGTGCTGCTGGCTAGTCATCTGTCGCTGCAGTCTCGTGAATAGCGAGTCGCCCGTGCGACAGCTGGGGGCAGCTGATTGGTCGAGGGGGGATTTGGAAGTGGACAGGCTTCCTGCTTCCAGCCAGCTGCTGCAGCCGTGAGGCAGCGTGTGACAGGACAAGGGCTGGGATTGATGGCTGGCGGGCGGTTCTGAGAGCTGGGAGCAGGAACAGGGAGGGCTGGAGGACTGGAGGACTGTACACTATTACAACCGGGCTGTATGCTCTTCCAAGAAAAAGGGAAAGAGGAAGAGATTCCTCTGTAGCTTTCTCTTTCGCTCTCTTTTCTTTTGCTCTCTCTCTCTCTTTCTTTGTGGGATCACTCTCTCCCCAGTCAGCATGAGGAGAGAGTGTACGTGCACAACTATGCACACGCATAGTTCTCTCAGCCAGCCAGTCAGCCGGCCAACCAGCCGGCCAACCAGCCACAGCCGGCCAACCAGCCGGCCAACCAGCCGGCCAACCAGCCAGCTAACCAACCAACCAACCAATCAACCAGCCTGCCTGCCTGTCTGCCAGCCAACCAGCCTGCCCTGCCTGCCTGCCTGCCAACCAGCCTGCCTGCCTGCCTGCCTGCCTTTCCGTCCTCTCTTTACCTCTGAGAACGGGGGAGGAAACGGCTTGTCTCGCAGTGGAGATGAAAGTGCATCGAAAAGTGCTTTAACATCAAAGCGCCCTGTGAAGGTATATAGATGGCTTGCAGGTACTTCCAGTGCTAAAACAGAGCTGGTTTGCATTGCAGGAGAACTTCCTGTGTGTCAGCAGGCATATCTGACAAACCCAGGGTCCCAACTTCCAGCCCAGTTCCAGTATAAAGAGCTCTTGTGAAGCCCTATTCAGCTCCAGACCTAATTCACTTTAACATTTTCATGACTTTATTAGATTTTGAGGGGGGGGGGGGGGGGGGTTCTGTATGTTTCTAAAATAAAGAAGGATATTTCCGTGCCCTGCTGGGCAATGGGGCTGATCTATGCCTCCTGTGGGCCTGAGGTGGGACGACCA
>CM042870.1:946503-986503 GCA_023658055.1 Thaleichthys pacificus | reverse complement strand
CTTGTACAAGTCGCTCTCAAACTGTCAAACTGAAACACATCCTACATTTCAAAGAGAGAACTTGAAACACTGTGGAAGTGCCACATCAGCGGGAGTGAGGGTGTGGAGTGATGAAGATGAGGGGGGGGGGGGCACCGAGTTCTCAGACCCCCCCGCCCCCAGCTCTGCTCAGCAGGCCAGCCTCTCTGGCCCTGGCTGCCAGTCACAGTTAATGTTAGGCAGTGAATCAACACATCACTTCCTCTGTCGGGGCATCATTGTTTGGTTTTTATTTATTTTTTATTTTAATATTTTTAAAAGTTTTGTTCTCTCTCAGTTGTTGCTGATAAGCCCTGGTGCTTGTGAAAGGCACGCCCTCAACTGCTCTTGTTCGCTAACTAAAAATAGGCGGTGAAGTAATGAGAATCAAGGACGCTGTATTTACATTCTGGAGAGTTAGAGCTGCAGAGGAGAAGGCTCTGCAGTGAGGTGGAATCACTGCATGATGACTGAGGGGGAATTTCACTGTGCTCCGTCCAGGACAAGAGAGAGAGAGGGAGAGAGAGACGAGAGAGAGAGAGAGAGAGACGGGAGTGAGAGAGAGACGAGAGAGAGAGAGAGAGAGAGAGAGAGAGAGAGAGAGAGAGACGAGAGTGAGAGAGAGGAGAGAGAGAGACGAGAGAGAGAGAGAGAGAAAGGGGCGAGAGAGAGAGAGACGAGAGAGAGACGAGAGAGAGACAGGGGCGAGAGAGAGACGGGAGAAAAAGGTGGTACAAAGGGAGAAATAGAGAGAGAGGCGAGGAAGAGGGGACAGACAGAATATGTCACAGAGAGTAAAGGAGAATCATGAGTTGCACAGAGAAACATTTCGAGAGGAAGGGGAGGGAGTGAGAGAGAAACAGAAAAGGAGAAACGGAGAGAGACTCAAATAGAAAATGTGCAATACAGAGAGCTTACGTAAGTGAGGGAGAGAGAGAGAGAGAGGTAGAGAGAGGGAGAGAGAGGTATAGAGGGAGAGAGGGAGAGGTATAGGGAGAGAGGGAGGGGAGAGAGAGAGAGAGAGTGGGAAAGAGACGAGAGAGAGAGGAAACTGTCATCACAGCCATTACAAGGTGTGGTCTCAGAAGGCCTTGAGAGACAGACAAGAGAGCGTCTTCTCTCAATCTCTCATTCCTCTGTAATGACAAGAGAGATGGTGCGAGGCAGGGAGGCAGGGAGGGAGGCAGGGGGAGGAAGATAAAGGAGGAGATGGACGTGGGATGGGGAGGGAGGGAGGGAGGGTCCGGTCCTTCCTGGCTGCGGACGGCAGGGCGGATGGTTTTATGAATGATTGGGATCGGAGAGGCACGTGGGCAGACTGTCTGTCCCTCCCCGATCTTTCTTCAACTCTCCCCAGTGATGGACAGATTATCCTCAGAGAGAGAGAGAGAGAGGGGCGAGAAGACTAGAGAGAGGGGGGAGAGGGGACTAGAGAGAGAGGGGCGAGAGAGGACTAGAGAGAGAGGGGAGAAACGTCCTCAATAAGCCTCTATGTCCTCTGTGAAGCCAGCTGGTGTGACAGAGCTGACAGTTGTGATGTCTGTTGTTGCTGTTTTTCAGTGTTGTGTCTGTCTGTCTGTCTGTCTGGCTTTCTGTCTGTCTGTCTGTCTATCTGTCTGTCTGTCTGTCTGTCTGTCTATCTGTCTGTCTGTCTGTCTGTCTGTCTGTCTATCTGTCTATTTGTCTGTCTATCTATCTGTCTGTCTATCTATCTGTCTGTCTGTCTATCTGTCTGTCTGTCTGTCTGTCTGTCTGTCTGTCTGTCTGGCTGTCTGTCTGGCTGTTGAAGCTAAAACAAAGTTTTCTATGGTTCACCTTTTCACTGAAGTTGAGGGAGTATGCCAGAGGGGGACCTCACATGGACTGCATGCACTGTAGATAGATGTCTGATCGACTTGACTTAAAACAATAAATGGGGCCACAAAGTCTGTGTTTATGTCATTTCTCATGAATGGGGAAACCAAACTACTGTGCAGAGTCTAGGGGCAGAAGCCCATAACCATTAAGCCCACTGGAAACTATATCTGCTCCAATCTCCCTCTCTGTAGACTGGAAACAATTTCCCCAGGTCTTGAGTGAGTAAAGCAATCGTGATTAGGCCACTTGGGGAGGGTCAGTAGAAGGTCCAGTTGGGTCTCTAACAGTGGAGCTTTGTGATGTCAGTATCATGCATACTGTGAGCAGCCCAGTCAAACCTAGCATCTAACCCCCATGTAGACTGAGGGCATGGATGCTCCTGCGAGGACCAGAGTCACCAAGTTACCAAATCAGTCAGGTGGGAAGGGAACAGATTGCTCCAGAAATCAGATCTCAACAGCCGCCAGCCCCCCCGTCCCCCCTCCCCTCCCGCCAGCCACCCAAACCGAAAAAGTAGCATGATTGAACCTTATCTACAGGAAATAGCGTTAGCTGAAATTGGACTCTTGAGAGGAGCGAGGCTTGAAAGGGATGGCAGGGCCCCGGTCTTCATTACCCCGCGTCCCCTGACACGCGGCTGGGCCTTGATCCCGAGCTGGGCCCTGGGAGGAACACGGAAGGTGGACAGGGTGGGCTCCCCGCTTGGCCCTCGCTCTGGGACCAGCGGGCTGGACCCCCATCAGTCTGGTATGCCGGTATGCACTCCCAGGACCATTGGAAGGGTGGGCGGTGGGGGGGGCGGGTGAGGCGGGGAGGCAGTGCTTCTGACCATGTCGGGGGACTTTAATTTCACCGTAGGCAGGCAGAGAGGATGGACGGATGAACGGATGGATGGATGAGGACTCCTCCCACACCTCCACCTCCACCCAAACCACCACAGTAAACCATCTCCTAATCTCTAGGATAGACGTTGGACTGTGTGACTGGTCGACTGGAAAAAGGGCTTGTAAATATCCCTGTACTTAGTCACCCCAGCAACCTCCGACCTAGTCACTGCAACTCCTCTCATCTTCCTATCGTTCAAGCTCAACAAACACTGAGCCCAGATAGTTCTGGTTCTGCACGGCCTTGTGTAATCTTTAATCTAGTGTAATCTTTAATCTAGTGTAATCTCCTGGGTTTTTGGTCTCCAAGTGTCCAAGTTTCCTAGCCGATACACAGATTGCCAGGATGACCAAAACAACAGAGTCCCCAATCCCACAATGCACTGCCAAGCTACCAATGAGAACTCTGGATTTTCACAGTGTTTTCTCAACGACATCTCCAGTTCCCAGGGTCCACTCTCAGAGAGCCTATTTGAGGCGGTCTATCAAATTAGGGAAAAAAAGCAGGATTCTTTGACCAGTTTAGGTTACAGGTCATTATTTTGGGTGTAAATCACTTCTCGATAAAACAAAAACCCAAATTGTTTGCCCACATCCTCTGACAGTTTTTGATGGTCAATATGATCCAACTCAAACTCACAGCCACCAAAACAGAACAACTGCCACTAAAGTGCTCTATTACATGTTGTGTTCAGACACCATACAGTAGGTCAATAACAGCCTATGGGGACCCAGGAGTCCGGCTCACTACTGATCCTGAGGGAATCTTACAGAAGTACAATCAACAAAGCCAACAGAAGCACGATACACTCACAACAGAATTACAATGAAACACCATATATGGTAAGAGTAAGCTTTCCTAGAGAGTAAAACCTACAGCAGAGGTCACACAGGCCCAAACTGTACGTGCTGCGGGGAGATGTGTGACAGACCCAGGGTCGGGTGACCCCAGATCCTGCTGTCACTGGTCCCACATCGTCACACTGGCTGTGCTGTCCCCTGACATGACAACCTGTGCTGTCCCCTAACAGCCTGTGCTGTCCCCTAACATGACAGCCTGTGCTGTACCCTGACATGACAGCCTGTGCTCTGGGCTGAAAACAAAACACAAGGAAACTATATTTTCCATAAGATCCCTTTAGATTCCACGATCGAGAGGTTTTCACATGATAAACTGTCAACTATGCAGTGATGAGCTTTTCAGAGGCAAATATGAGCCTATTACTGGAGAGACTACTGTACCGTCTGTCCATGAGAGAAAGGGAGGAAGCATTTGATTCTTCCCACCAAGGTCTCTGGGAAGGACTAGGGCCTGCTTTTTCGTTTTGGGTGGCAGCCTGGCAGGGTTATTATCTTAAAGTCTGTGAGGAGCGAGCGAGCAGGGGGGGAGAGAGAGAAACAGAGGGAAAGAGAGTTTGCCCACGGACGGCTATGTGTGTCCGGGTGAGAGAGCCAGCACTGAAGAGACTAGGGCTGGACCTGTTACTCAAAAAACGGGTTCCTTTGACTGCCACTCCTTCCCAGGTTCGTAACCTAGTCCCTGGGGAGAATTCTCATCTTATCAGCCTCTCTGCCCTACACCCTGGGGGGGGAACGTACAGCACAGTTACTAAACTGACCTACATACTATACTGTACCATTGGTTGTATCACATACTTATGAGAAAACATAAGGTTTTTAGAGAGGCTCTAGATACTGTTTCCACCTTCTTTTCTCTCATTATCCCTCCTTTTCTCTCCTCTTTATGCAATAACGAAATATTTTATACTGTACCTATCTTATTCTACAAGATATATTCTATAACCATACTGTGCACCAGTGTAGCATGTTTCCTGCTTTTTATAATTAGATTTCTATCTTTAAACAAACAAAACAATTGTTAAATGTTATTATATCCCTAAGGAGATTAAAGTGCATCATTCAATCTGATATTTTATTCCTACTATTGTGTGCATTCTTCACATTACCTCAGTTATTACTTACTCGGTATTTGTGCAAACGGTATTATCGAAAACTTTAAATGTTACTTCTAGATTAATTCAAAGAATCTCTCTTTCTGTATCTCTGTCTCTCTCTCTGTCTATGTTTCTGCCTTACCTGCTATCTCTCTCTCCCCCTCTCGCTCTTCCTGCCTCTCTTTAATACACTTTATTAATTTTCTCTCATTCTGTGTCTATGCGAGTGTCCCATGTGTGTGTTCATGCGAGCGCTGGTCCCTGTAGTACAAGCTGGATATACTGGAAGGGGGACTTGACTCTCTGTGCTCTCTGTGGGTCTCAGGGAGGAAGGCCCCTTCAGCTACAGACACAGGAGAATAATGAGGTCAAGGTAACTCCTCCCTACCAGAGCAGGTTGACCTGGACACTCACACAGACAGGCAGGGGTTGGCTGAGTCCGAAACAGTAAAAAGAGAGAGAGACAGAGAGGCATATATAGAGTAGAGAGACAGAGAGAGAAGAGTGAAAGAGAGAGGAGAGAGACCGAGAGAAGAGAGAGAGAGAGAGAGAGAGAGAGAGAGAGAGAGAGAGATAAGGCTGCTACACTGATCCAGGGACAGCTGTTGTGGTGCGGCCTGCAGCTCGAGTCCTGATGCAGGCTGAGATAGGGCCAGCGGTGACAGGGGTGCCTGGAGCTGGCCCAGGCAGCAGCAGCAGCAGCAGCAGCAGCAGCAGCAGCAGTTGCTCCACAGCCCTGTCAAACTTCCTCCCCAGGCCTGCAGAGGAAGGCCCGCCCATCTGTCTGTACACCTCAGCCTGGTGCAGCAGGGCTGCAGAACGCAGCTGTTTCCTAAACTTAACCTCCCAGCACAGATCTGGGCTTGACAGAGAGCAGTGTGCTGGTGGAACCCAGTTATATTGGTAGAACTCACTCCTCAGTATAAATACAATTCCATTAAATTGGAGTTGGTCACATGGGTTTGCTGGAAACTAAGGACCTGAAGTTGAACCCAAGTAAAGGTGGAAGTAATGCTGATGAATGCGTGAGTGGTTGTGTGTGTGATAATGTTTCTGTGGGTGTATGTATGAATATATGTGTGTGTGTGTGTGTGTGGGTATGATTACAGTAAGTGTGTGTGTGTGTGTGTGGTTCTGTGTTTTAAACCCCAGGTCAGCTGCGGCCAGGCAGCTGTGAGAAGCTAACCCAAAGACCGAGAGACACATCTGAACACAAGTGGCGTATGACAGATGTGGCCCTGCACAGCCACTGCACTCAGAGAGCTCCAAAACCCCTATGTGCTCACTGTAATGGACTGTCTTGTGTATTGTACTGTGCAATGGGTCACGCTACGCTTTACTGTTATGTCTTTCATATACATTTACTGTAGATATTGAAGTAATTAAGGAAAAGGACTGTAGTCCTTTGGTGAGGACAGAAACCCCCTAAGCAGAAACCGTTTACAGGAATATAGACCTGAGGAGTTTCACTAGAGAAGAAGGACAGAGTCAGATGGTTAGTGAAAATGAAAATGAATTTGTTTCTTTTATGATGAGGCTAACCACAGAGGTGATCACACTGAAGGACACTAAAAAAATAAAAAATAAAATTAGTTTCCAAATGATGTTCCTACTACTGCTAATAATACTACTACAACAACAAATATAAATACTCTTGCTTATAATAATAATGTGGAATTATACGCAAACAATGAATCACTTATTAATAACACATTTTAATTTGTTTTAAACTTTTATCGTGATTTTTGCTCTTGTTCTTATATTTGAGGTATTTCTATTGCAATTGTAAAACTTACAATTGCAAATGTAAACAAAATAACACTATAAAACATATCAAATATATATTAACCATCGTACACACATCAGTGACACTAACCTTCATTTGTGTTTACGTTTACATTTATTCATTAAGCAGACGTTTTTATTGTGCTCAATTAATCATTCTTACTGAACTGATAACTTACTGTACCATCTGTGTTTATCCGTTTTTAACAGAGTCGATAGTAGTTGTTGAAGTCACGCTCCAGCGCCCCACCCTTCCTCCCTCATATCAAACACAGTCAAAACACAACATCTATCGTTTGTTACTGTGGGTTATCAAAAGAAACAGAAAACGAATTAATCTCTGATTATCTTTTTCCCCCACCCTCATTTCAACATCACAAGTTGTAAATATAATAGTGAATGTCATCACAAAACGACAGGCCCAGGAAATACCCAAGCGTCAATCAACAGCTCACAAAGATTGTAACAAGCGTATTTCTACACTGAAACATTCTGATTCTGCGTCAGTCAGACTCTGGTGTCATTTCCCACAACAGTGTGAACAGTACTTTCCACCAGTAATACAAGAAGCCTCATAAACCCAGAGCAAAGGAAGGATCAATAAGCAACAGCAAGAAAGAAAGAAAGAAAGACTGGTTTCACTCAAAACATGTGACCTCAGTCTCAGAGTGGATCGCAACACACCTTCATCTCTCGTCAACAGACAAGGTGCCGTCCAGAGCACATAACACATTCACACATCTCAGATTCAAAACTAGCTCATTGTCTACAGCTTCTGACATATCTCACGTCTAAGTTACCCAAACGACTAACCCAAACCTCCCCGTCTGACTGGGCCTCAGGAACGGGGTTCAGCCTCTGAGAACAGGGAGCCGCACACAAACACGTGGGCTTTCCTGTGTGAAACAGCCGTCCACTTCAGGTCAGCAAGCTTGCCAGTCTTACCTGAGGCAGGCCTGACCCCGGGATATTCCAGACAGGTTTCCATCCTAGAACAAGAAAATATACCAAGTTAATGAACTGCAGTGCTCAACTGATAGCTATTTTCAAGTTAGTAAATGAATCGATTTGAAGAAGAGAGACTAGTTCTCTATCATAATATTCCTTCAGAAGGCTTTAAAAAATATATATGTTTACCCTGAACCTTTTAACTATGAGGCAACCAACTATTCTCCCTTTTCAAGTCTAATCTCTGGTTTAAACCAAACTAATTGTCGTATGTGGACCAGTAAGACCCTGTGGGTGCTCTGGGGTCCCCGAGCAGAGGAGCTTAGGGCGCTAGTTTCACATCCTAAAGCAAATTATTTTCATTCCACAGCTGGGATGTGCATGCTCTGCCCAGCAGTAAGGCAAGGTTCAATTCACCTGGAAGGTAAGCTACAGGGAAGTGAGTAAAAGGTGTTCTCAAGAAAAGGAGGAATGGAGGGAGTGAGGGGGGGCGGGCGGGCGGGGCGCTTGATCATGAAAGCCGGCAAGATGTGAAGTTGTCAAAACACATATTTCTTTTTTTCCCACAAAGTGAATACAAGAGGATAAATACAAAGAGGTTGAATGAAGAAAGGTCTAAAGTAAAGGCTTCTGAAGCCAGGAAACGGGAGAGGATGAATGATGATGTGGAAGACATGGAGGATTTAAGTTCCTCTATTGTTTGAAGACTCCTACTCAAACGCCTTCCATTATCTCGCTTCGTCTTTGAAACCTGAGCACTTGGCAGAGCTCATTGGGTCGTTATACTCCATTCTATATGTTCAAGCATGACTGTCAAGGTGTTCTTGCTAAGCAATTGTAGCTACAACTAACAGAGAGATCTCCAAGATGCGTAAGATATTTGAAGTACAGAAGACATCACTAAAAAAGCTTGTTTGTAAATCGGTAGAGATAGGGTTGTGGTGGTGGTAATCATAATTGTCTTTCTTTTGAGGCTTTTCACAAACCTTGACGTAGCACAACTTCAAAAGTGTGTTTGGTTATATATTATATATATATATGTTTAGGGTCATAGAGGAGATGGTTTAGCTCTTCAATTCATCCCACATCATGTTCGTAATCTAAACACCCAATGTCAGTTCCCATAGCTGTTCTTGTGTGTGTGAGTGTGAGAGAGACAGTGTTTGCTGGCATGTGTGTAAGTGTGTGTGTTTGTATAATCGTATATGGGGAGTATGGTTTGTTTCATAAAAGTGTGTGTGTGTGATGCTCCTGGCAGTGTGTGTGTGTGTGATGCTCCTGGCAGTGTGTGTGTGTGTGTGTGTGTGTGATGCTCCTGGCAGTGTGTGTGTATGTGTGATGCTCCTTTCAGTGTGCTTTATGTGTTACCAGTACTTGTCACATCACAAGTCCCAGTGAAAGCAGAGGAATGTTTCCCTTCCAGGGAGAACCTACAGAACAATCCTAAAGCCACTACCCCCCAGAAGCAGCCTCTCACGGCCCCTCCACACTTCTAAAGGAGGAGATAGAAGCAGCTCTATGTTATCAGTCAGGCTGGAATGCCGTTCTGTTTGGGTGTGTGTCTTACATGTATCCAGGTGGATGTCAACAAAGAATCAAAGCCTCAGGTGGTATCTTCCATCCTCAGATGGTATCTTCCATCCATTCTCAAACCTTTCGCCTATCCTCAGAGTCTAATCTACCCATTGATCCAGATGCTTTGATTGGTGAAGGACAGACTGAGCAAACAGCCCAGCCCAGCAGCAGCAGGTGAGGCAGGCCTGGAGGTGACCGGCAGACGGGCTCCTCTGGCTGTGTTCAGGGTGCTGTACCTTCTCATTCATCGCAGGTAAACAGCATGAACCAGTGGATTAACACACTTCTGTGTCACCCTTCTGAATCTTTGTCGGAAGGCCCTTTTGTCCAGCGGCGCTGGTCTGGAACTCTCCCTGTGCAGCCAGGTGCTCTTTTACTGGGGCCATGCAGGACCCAGGACACACACACACACACAGCACTTGAAAGAGATGTAACAGCTCATCAAGAAAGAGAAAAGAAAGAGAGAAAGGTAGAGAGAGGCAGGGTGCCTGCTGAGGCAGGGGTGCCTGCTGAGGCAGGGTGCCTGCTGAGGCAGGGTGCCTGCTGAGGCAGGGGTGCCTGCTGAGGCAGGGTGCCTGCTGAGGCAGGATGCCTGCTGAGGCAGGGTGCCTGCTGAGGACACAGGACCACATTCCTTTCCTGTTGTTGCAGGCTTTTGTGTCCTCTGTTCTGGGGGAGGGTGGAAGCATTGACATGGGGTGAGATGATCCACATGTTACCAGTCAGGGTAAGAGAGAGAGAGAGAGATACAGGGAGAGAGAGACAGGGAGAGATGGACAGGGAGAGAGAGACAGGGAGAGAGAGAGAGAGACAGGGAGAGATGGACAGGGAGAGAGAGACAGGGAGAGAGAGAGAGAGAGAGATACAGGGAGAGAGAGACAGGGAGAGATGGACAGGGAGAGAGAGACAGGGAGAGAGAGACAGGGAGAGAGAGATACAGGGAGAGAGAGAGAGATGGATAGGGAGAGAGAGACAGGGAGAGAGAGAGAGAGAGATGGATAGGGAGAGAGAGACAGGGAGAGAGAGGGACAGTAGAGAGACATCAGAGAACAGAGGAGAGCTCAGGTCCATGAAGAGGAGAGAGGAGAGTCTGTCTGTGGCCTCAGGACATGTCTCCAGCCAAACTGCAAGCTCACGTAGACCTAACCACTGTGCTTAACCTTGCGTGGCTCTGCTAGCAGACCAGGCCTGTCTGCCCCACCAGCTCCCACCCTGGGAGGGAACAGAGGGGGACAGGAAGTTCCGTGGCCTCAGTGTCGAGGGTCCCCCCCAGGGTCTCTCCCCCCCAGAAGACCAGTGGTGTCAGCAGGGTTCAGGTGGAGAGGAACACTAGGAAGGCTCACGACTAATGGTCCAGCGAGTCAAGGCAGGCCTGGGTAAGAGGGCCCTGGGGCCGGCTGAGGGGCCACAGTCAAGACCCCCTCCCCCCCGGCCCCCCCCCTAACCACCATCATACCACCACTCACTCATAGGAAATGGAGGGTGTGACAGAAGATGACAGGCCTCATTCAAGAGGTCAAACCCTCAGAACACAGGAAAGAGCCTTCCTAGACACCCCACGTCTAGCTTTGGCAGCTGAGGCAGCGGTGGCAGTGTTGAGTCCAGAGAGGCCCACACTAGCTGCATCCACCCTTCCCCCAACACCTTTCAGCGCCTTAACGGCCTGTCTTCAGCCCTAAGCCCCGGCTCACACACACACACACACACACACAGCAAGCTAGGGCCGAACACAGAAATGTCCTACAGTGGGGAACAGCTGCATTGGTCGGTCTGGATTGAGCCCAGCAACCTCCAGGCCACAAAGAGCTGCTTGTGCCCCTGGCTCACTAGGAACATAAAACACAAGAGATGAGCCTGGCCACGCAGGCTCTGCCAGAGCCATGCACACCCCGGGCAGGAACTGGGCACAAGTGGCACAGACACACACTAATGAACACATGCACATTCATGTCCCGCACTCATGTGCATGCATGTGCCGACACACACACAGAAGAACACACACACTTGCACACTAATGAACACACACATCCCAATAGTCCCAATATCACGCAAACGCACACATACACGATCAGGAATGCCCCCCGCCACTCACTCACACACACACAATACCCTGGCCTCCGACCCCTACCTCAAGCTGGAAGCACAAAGCTAAGCCCTTCAATGACCCTTTTGGGGGGGGGGGTGTCTAACTCAGTGTGTGTGCAAAGGTGTAAACAGTGATCTGTCACTACGTCATTCGTCATAGCATACTTGCACACACTGAAAAATGTTAAGGAAAAGTTGCTTAAACCAGGGATGAGGAAAAGCATTTCTTTCCTTCTTCATGGAAGACAAAATAACACACAACTTTTATTTTAAGCTAGCTAGAGTGTTGCTACTGGAGCTAACACAGGTGTTTTATGACCCAATGGGTTTTAGAGGCGGCCATGTTTCTGGACGTCTTTGCTGAATCATGCCTCCTGTCCATCGTTAATCAAATACCGGACCATGACACAGCTCTCTCTCTGTGTGGCCAGGCTCAAGGTCCGCGGGGGGGGGGGGGGGCGGGAGGGGGGGGGGGTAACAGGGTGGAGACAGGAGGGAATCCCTCCAAAACGTGACTGCCCTCTTTGTCCTCATCTCCTGCACCCCCACCCCCACCCCGCCTCCGAATGTCCACTGTTCGAAGAACCATGTTATGTGGCTTTCAGGGAAAATAAGATATAATGAGAGAGAGTGCACTGTGTGGATCAGTAGTGAGCTTTGAGAGAGAGTGCACTGTGTGGATCAGTAGTGAGCTTTGAGAGAGAGTGCACTGCGTGGATCAGTAGTGAGCTTTGAGAGAGAGTGCACTGTGTGGATCAGTAGTGAGCTTTGAGAGAGAGTGCACTGCGTGGATCAGTAGTGAGCTTTGAGAGAGAGTGCACTGTGTGGATCAGTAGTGAGCTTTGAGAGAGAGTGCACTGTGTGGATCAGTAGTGAGCTTTGAGAGAGAGTGCACTGTGTGGATCAGTAGTGAGCTTTGAGAGAGAGTGCACTGCGTGGATCAGTAGTGAGCTTTGAGAGAGAGTGCACTGTGTGGATCAGTAGTGAGCTTTGAGAGAGAGTGCACTGTGTGGATCAGTAGTGAGCTTTGAGAGAGAGTGCACTGTGTGGATCAGTAGTGAGCTTTGAGAGAGAGTGCACTGTGTGGATCAGTAGTGAGCTTTGAGAGAGTGCACTGTGTGGATCAGTAGTGAGCTTTGAGAGAGTGCACTGTGTGGATCAGTAGTGAGCTTTGAGAGAGAGTGCACTGTGTGGATCAGTAGTGAGCTTTGAGAGAGAGTGCACTGTGTGGATCAGTAGTGAGCTTTGAGAGAGTGCACTGTGTGGATCAGTAGTGAGCTTTGAGAGAGTGCACTGTGTGGATCAGTAGTGAGCTTTGAGAGAGAGTGCACTGTGTGGATCAGTAGTGAGCTTTGAGAGAGTGCACTGTGTGGATCAGTAGTGAGCTTTGAGAGAGTGCACTGTGTGGATCAACCCGACGACCTCCGTCGTTTTTTTAAATATTTACGTCTCTTTGCATCAGCAGGGCGTGAATCTCAGCGCCAGATGGGCCCTCCTGCGCGGGGGGGTCCAGCAGGATGGATGGAGCTTCACGTGCAGTTTGCCCATGCTGCTGACCACTCAGCCATGCAGCTGTGAGCCATTCATAACCACACACACACTCTCACACACACACATGTAGTCATAAACACACACACTCTCACACACACACATGTAGTCATAAACACACACACACTCTCACACACACACATGTAGTCATAAACACACACACACTCTCACACACACACATGTAGTCATAAACACACACACGTGCACACACAGTGCTACAGTAGACTGGATCAGTTAAGGGGTACCCACTCGGCGTGGACTGCTTGGTGTGGGGAGCACAACAGAGGACTCTAACATCTGTCCATGCAAATGACCTGAGAGGACAGACTGAGCAGTGAAGCACCTGGTGTCTGCCCTGTCACCGTGATACTGAGCACTGAACATCAGGATCACCCAGCCTGAGTCTCACTCACACACACACACACACACACACACACACACTCACTCACTCACTCACACTCATTCACACCTACCTACACGCAAACACACACATACCTACGCGCAAACACATACATGCAAATGTGCCGTCAACCTTTTTGATAGTAACGTTAGTAATAGTAAATGACTACTGTAGTCATAGCAACAATACTATTACAGTAAGACAGACACACCCATTCCGTGTCTGACAGGACTACCACTGACATGCCGCACAACCAGAGGCAGTACACTGTTTCTGCATACAGCTGTATCATCCCCATGGTGACAGTCTGACAGGACTACCACTGACATGCCGCACAACCAGAGGCAGTACACTGTTTCTGCATACAGCTGTATCATCCCCATGGTGACAGTCTGACAGGACTACCACTGACATGCCGCACAACCAGAGGCAGTACACTGTTTCTGCATACAGCTGTATCATCCCCATGGTGACAGTCTGACAGGACTACCACTGACATGCCGCACAACCAGAGGCAGTACACTGTTTCTGCATACAGCTGTATCATCCCCATGGTGACAGTCTGACACGAGGTCCTGTGCCCTAAGGACATTTTTGATCTTTCAAAAGGCATCCCATAATAAGACCGAGCCAGATGACATTTTTAGAGGCACAATTAAAGTCTTATATCAGTCAGCAGACTCAACATATTTGTGACGCTGCTCAATGAACAGATTATCTCAATGAATGTCCCCCCGTACAAGTCGAGATTTCTAACCTCAAGGCTGACGGGGCTGTTTCCGACGTAAGGCCTTGTTCATTACTGGAACTGCACCAACATGAGGAACACACTCCAGTTTGGGATTGCGGAGAGCTCCACCGTGCTGGTAACTGATGTGGAACAGCCATGTCTGTCTTAGTCACATGACAAATGCATTGTCAGTCAGAAACCTTTTTTTTTTTTTTTGTAAAGTATGATGATGTTTGTAGCAAGACCGCAAGCTGACAAGATCACACAAAACGAACGTTGCTTCCCACGCTGTACTGCTCCATGTTTCTCCTGAGTAAACCTGCATGTCTGACATGATGAATGGGCCAAGGGAGATGCCTTTGGTTTTCATTCATTCATGTTCTTGTCAACTTAGGGAACTAACTCTGAGGAAGTCAGCCTTTTAAAACCAAAATAGCCACAACCAGCTGATGCTTCTGAAATCAGTTGCTTAAAAATGCACAGGGCCCTCAGTGTTTTAGGCAATAATAAGATTAGTACAAAAAAAGTGAGAGTCTGGGCTCAAAGTTGTAGGCTATTGTTAAATATAAAAGACGTTTTGCCCTGTAATACCAAGAAATCAGGAGCTTGTTGGTAGAGATAGTCGGCATTCTCCAGATGACTGTCTGATTAAAGTTAATTGTAGCGTCACCTCTGTTGCCCTGAAACTTAAACATTCCTCAGTCTATTTTGGAGGATTATTGGAGGATTCCTTTTCATCAAGTCTGAGAAAGAAAATCTGGCAGAAGACTGAATGGAAAATCCTCACAGACTGCTCCGAGATGGGACTAAACGTTAACTGTTGCTGGGCGAACAAAGATGCCCATGACAGCAGGACGACTGATCCCATGTGATTGGTTGATAATTGCCATGTTTGGAATGATGGAACATTCTTTTGTAATCTGGGCCCCGCCCACTGTGCCATGGTCCTTACAGTGAAGGTGAATTATGTAATTGATTGACAGAATCACATGATCCTTGTTCATGTATGCACACATGATTTACATTTAAATGTATGCATTTAGCAGACGCTTTCATCCAAAGCGACTTCCAAGAGAGAGCTTTACAAAAGTGCATAGGTCACTGAACATAACGAGATAGCCCCAAACATTGTGGGTAAATGAAGCATACATTGTGAAAACCAAATAAGTCCCATAATGACTAATAGACTGTTAATTATGACGAAGAAAAATCTAAACTGCGACAGTTCCAACCATTCCAAAATCGAATAATGATGTAATTCATCTCTGTAAAACTGCTCCTCAACTGGGGGGTTTCAAACTGGGATCTCTCCTGTCATCAGCCAGAGCCCTCGTCTGTAGTGTGTTGCTGAGCTACCAACAGATAGCGGAACATTTCAATAATCTAACTAGAAGACAAGCTTCCCTGGCGTGGGGGCAGAAGGCTGCTTCAGTCCTGCGCAGGATATGAGATGGGTGAGGATTGGTGTCTGTGGAGAGATGAGCTTGGGTATTTGTCGCTCGTGTCAGCTGACAAACATCTCCATCACCACAAGCCGTCTGTTCCCTCCAGCTGCAGATACAGCCCTGTGGAACGTGACTCAGCACCCCAGTGTGGTGTGCATGGCCATATGCATTACAGAAGGGTTTGCACACTTTGGGTTTGTATATGTGTGCACACGTGTGTGTGTGTGTGTGTGCGTGTGTGGGGGGGGGGGGAGAGGTTCCTGTGCCCACCATAGGGCTAATTCTCTATATAGATTAAGAGGTTAGATTTAAGGGAAACTGGAACACCATGACTGTCACTTGCTGTCTCACACTTGATGAGATGAAACTCAAAATTATTTTTTACAATTATTTCCCCAACAAATACAAATCAGGAACTTACGTTCTTTTTTATTTAAATGTTATCATTGAGCTTCTTCATCTATTCTAGACAGAGATACAGAGTTGATTCCGGTAAGTCAGCAGTACGTGTGTGCATGTTTGAGTATGTGTTTGCTTGTGTCAGTTTCCAGGCAGTGTATGTACTGCATCTGATGTCACATTGCAAGACTATTGACAAATGATTAGTTACATTCCCCACCAACCATTTGCTATACAGTGCAGGATGTTCAAACTTTCAACTCTTGTGTAACAACTGGTTCAAGTTGGTCTCTTGGTAGTTAAACTGAATGTTTGAAGCTTCATTCTAGATCTGTACAGATCTAGGTTTCTCATGTTCCATAACCTGAGACGAAATCTCGACTCCACCTCGGTGTCTCTCTGCGCTCTCGTGTCCTAGTTGCTGCCTGGTCGTTGTTCTGCGTTCACTTCGTGGCCATTTAAGACATCAAAACCTGCCCTGTTCCACTTGTGCGGTTCCACCAGTAAAGGTCACCTGTCATGAGTGTTCTTTACTAGAATGCATCTTACTAAGGTCGCATAAACAAAAGGACTGAGCAGTTCTTCATTCAAAATGGGCAAACACATTTTCTAAAACGTATTCATTCAAAACTGTTAAAAGATATTGCCGTTGTGAACTTTTAGTTTTTGATACATGGGAAGATATTGTGGGTGTGGGTGGGAAAGTTACTAAATGACTTTAAGACGACAGCACCTGAAAATGAAACCTACCGTCCTTGTGTGTCTGACTATGCGTGATGGACAAGGAGGGGAAATTATGATGGGACTATTTCAAAGCCCACAGACAGACAATGGTTTTTCTAAAGGCTCTGGCGTCATGTAAACCTCTTCTTAGGTTCTTAGAAGCACACATTCCAGTAACTGAGTCTGAAACAGCCAGTTGTTGTTAACCTCTATTCTCTTGTCACGGATGATGAAAGTTCTGGACTGAGATGTTGGGTATTCATTAGGGTGAACACACACCTTGTTCCTTCGGTCTTTAAGGACCAAATTGAGAAAGTGAAGAAGGAAAACAGGATGTACTTCTCATTCCAAACTGTCTCGACTTGACAGCAACAGAAACTTCACTTTTAAAAAGAGGCTCTAGACTGGAACACAAATCCTAAATGTTGAAGACAACAAAATATACCTGCTGTATCTGTAGCCTGTACCATCTGCACCTGGTTAATATACCTGCTGTAACTAGACAGAGGACATCATTACCACTGTAATAATTCACGTTTGCATCAGAAACAAATACATTTAGATGTGGGGCTTAATTTTTTAATTATTTCATTGTTTGAAAATTTTATTTATTTATTCCGCTAAAGAAAATTGTCCACTAGATTCTACGGTTAATCAGAACTGCATCCATAGTAGCGGCCTGTTATTCATAGCAGTGATCTGCAATTCAGAAATAACAGACCGTAGAATGCAGTAATTAACCAATCGGATTAGAGTATTCAACAAAGCCGTGTAATACATTTCATTAAACAATCATAAAAGTGGCCATGTCAAACTATGCAGTACAAGTATCTATACCATTAGCTGGTGAATTAAGTTTAAAAAAAAAATCACGTTCAGGCAGAAAATATATAAAAAGAAGATATAAAAAGAAAAATGAACTAATATTTGTGCCCCAATGAGGTCAGAGAAGTGAAAGTGTGAGAATGCCACAAGCTCAGTCAGGGAAGCTCCCTTCGTACTGAACAATGAGAGAGAGGACATGTTCAGACCAACAGGCTGAACCCTTAGCACTTCTACACAGCTCTCTAGTCAGGTCCTAGAATGTAGGGGAACGCAGCTCCTGTAATGTAGGGGACACAGGGGGGGGGGGGGGGTTTGGCTTGGGGTGAGAGAGGGGTTATCAATCTTGCTCAATTGTCTTGAGAAGAGAGAATGTTTTGAGTTTGAGAGACATCAGCAAATATTAGGATTTATACTGATTATTCAAGAATGTGCTAGAGAAAGGAGAAGATTATACACTGCAAAAAGATAGTTTGGAACATGTTTGAATAATGAGAACTGCCTTCTAGAGTTATTGACGCTCGAAATTATAAAAGAAATAATCGGATAAACATTTCTTTTTCTGAATTTTCGTCTTAAACATGAATTAATAAACTATATACTTTGCAAGATGCCATTCATTTATAACATGACATCCGGGACACAATCATTGGTCTTCACACCACAATGTCTCATAACCCAGAATCTAAAGTTAACAGTTGATGGAGAGCCTTTTAAAGCAGGATGATGAATTCCATCCTCTGAAAGCAGCGCAGTCTTACTCTGAGAGCAGCAGTCACTCTGCCCTTTGCTCTGAGTGCTGACTTGCAGTTTGCTTCTGGCAGAGACACCAAACCCAGTCCCGGCTCCTCTGACCCCAGTCACACTGAGGAAGGGCTCAACGTGTGGGTCAGCAAGAGAGGGGAGAGAGTGACAAAGACAGAGAGAGAGAGTGACAAGAAGGGGGGAGAGAGTGACAAAGACAGAGAGAGAGAGTGACAAGAAGGGGGAGGAGAGAGAGTGACAAGAAGGGGGGAGAGAGTGACAAAGACAGAGAGAGAGAGTGACAAGAAGGGGGGAGAGAGTGACAAAGACAGAGAGAGAGAGTGACAAGAAGGGGGGAGAGAGTGACAAAGACAGAGAGAGAGAGTGACAAGAAGGGGGGAGAGAGTGACAAAGACAGAGAGAGAGAGTGACAAGAAGGGGGGAGAGAGTGACAAAGACAGAGAGAGAGAGTGACAAGAAGGGGGGAGGGTCACAGACTAAAAACTAGGCATTTCCTGACATGAATCCGGCTCCTCTGGGACACACGTCCCCCTACCCCCACGTGAACACACACACGTAAACACACACGCGTAAACACACACGCGTAAACACACACGCGTAAACACACACGCGTAAACACACACGCGTAAACACACACACACACGCGCACGTCAAAGAACACCGCAGCCACCAAATAAGAGGTGTTATATAATCGTGACAACTTCAACAACACCAGACACGTGTCTGGTCACCCAGGCAGACACATGGTGATGCAGACACCATGGGGATGCAGACACCATGGGGATGCAGACACCATGGGGATGCAGACACCATGGGGATGCAGACACCATGGGGATGCAGACACCATGGGGATGCAGACACCATGGGGATGCAGACACCATGGGGATGCAGACACCATGGGGATGCAGACACCATGGGGATGCAGACACCATGGGGATGCAGACACATAGGGATGTTGTTAAACAGAGAACAGGATCTGAGCTACACCAACACTTTAAATAAGTTTGTTTCTCCATAGCAGTGAACAACTGGGTTTGAAGATTTGACTCGCACTGTTTGGGATCATTACTGTTTCCACAGACTACAACCCACAATGCTGATTTCAAAATGACTCCAACAACTAACAAGTTTGGAAACGTGTTAGTCGTGAGCAAACTTTGACCAAAGGGAGCCAACTAAAAGCAAACGTCAGAAGGTATCTGCTGTGGTTATCTAGCTAACCGTGGGGTCTGTGAAGAGGAGTTCAACAAGGTCAGATGTTCCCAAAAATATCTATAAAAGTCCAGTCAGGACACTGAGCATGGGACAGGCTTGTTAGTTTCACTCTGTCAGTGACGTCATCAGTGTAGAGAAAATCCCCTCTTATATCCAGTCATTACAACAACCAATCGGACGCTATCTTTATTCTTACTTCTAAGCATACTGTATATGACTAACAATGCAACAGGAGGTCACACAATGAGGTGTGCGAAACAGCAAGCAAAGACTTACCTCAGCCCCCCCCCTCCACACACACACACACAGTCACTCACACACACACTCACACACACACTCTCACCCCCAATCAGCAAGTAACAGGATGGACGGTTGCCTCTGGCAAGACAAGAAAGAGAGAAGAGAAAGGAGCAGAGGGAGGGAGGCAGGCAGGGAGGGAGGCAGGGAGGCAGGGAGGGAGGGAGGGAGGGAGGGAGGGAGGCAGGCAGGCAGGCAGGCAGGCAGGCAGGCAGGCAGGCAGGCAGGCAGGCAGGGAGGGAGGCAGGCAGGGAGGGAGGGAGGCAGGGAGGGAGGCAGGGAGGCAGGGAGGGAGGCAGGCAGGGAGGCAGGGAGGGAGGCAGGGAGGGAGGCAGGGAGGCAGGGAGGGAGGGCAGGTGATGGAGACGAGTCTAACAACATTAAGTCCAACACGTCTTCCTCCCGTAGGGCGTTCTGGAGCAGAAAAGAAAAGAGGAGAGAAGAGGTTTTCAAAGTACATTTGAGAGGCTGCTGGGCTCAGCAAGTCGGCGATTACTGATTAGCCAGTTAGCTGCTGCTGAGAGCTCTGTCTGTCTGTCCTTGGCTTGGGAAAACAACATGAAAGGTTGCCGGCTGTTTTGTGAGGGGGAACTTGAAAGAGCGCTAGCTATCGGAGACATTAGCCTTATCAATGGCCCTCGGAGCCTGGCTGTATGAAGCAACTAGGGCACCACTTTTTTTCCAGCAGGAAGATAACCAGTACATACCACGGCCCTCATCTGCCTGCGCCGTGACAACCAGGAGACACGGGGCAGAACAGGGACACGGGCCGACCATAAAGGAAGACAAAAAAAAGAAAGAGAAAAAACACAAAACTGATCCAAGTTATGAGTGGTGCTAGCCATGCCAGCCAAGCTCCAAGTGCCAGGCAGCATGGTCTCCAGGCAGCATGGTCTCCAGGCAGCATGGTCACCAGGCAGCATGGTCTCCAGGCAGCATGGTCTCCAGGCAGCATGGTCTTGCCCGACGCCCACAGGAACCAGAATGGCTCTCTGCTGGGGCTGGCACTGGAGAGCAGGCACACCTGGCAGAGCTGCGGTGGTTGTGGTCTGGCCCTGGATGAGTGGCACCACAGAGAGAGAAAGATAGAGACACATGTCCAGTCTGCTGTCTGGACTACGGTTTAGCACGTGGCTTCATAACGTAGTATGGGCCAACACATCGAAATGAACCTTTCAATTATTTAAGAAAGTGGTGTCCCAGTGTTTGGGTGTTAAGGGACAGATGCTCATCAACCTACCAATCCAACCTCCTCCACTGGAGACTCTGATGAAACAAACTGGTCTTCAAAGGGAGTGAGGAGGATTTGGATACTGAAAGATGAAAAGTGACTTTGCATCTTTCCCTCCCAGACGTTTCCTCCGCCTCCCTAAACCTCTCTTTCCTGTCCCAGGCCTCCCTCTTCCATTCCCCCTTTTCTATTGGCTGCCATAGATTCTGAACAGCTACGCATAGATGTGCGATTCATCAGGAGTTCAGAGAGTGGTCGCTGTGTCATTACGTCATGTGTTTGCGTGCTGCAGTCCTGAGGTTGGCAGGGTGCAGCATGGACCACTGCCTGGGCAGCCAATCAGAGTTAGCTTGGATCGTGATCATGTGACAATAACCCCAACGTACGGTTGCAGAAGTCTGTGTCACAACGGACTAATAACATGCTCACTGCTAATGTACACTCGCTTTGCGTACTAACCGCCACAATGAAAAAGTACAGACTGAAATATTTGTAAACAACTCATGCTATACATCTCAATCAACAATAGTCCTAGCTGTGCGTGTGTGTAGTCCTAGCTGTGTGTGTGTGTAGTCCTAGCTGTGTGTGTGTAGTCCTAGCTGTGTGTGTGTAGTCCTAGCTGTGTGTGTGTGTAGTCCTAGCTGTGTGTGTGTAGTCCTAGCTGTGTGTGTGTAGTTGAGAAGAGCGCGTCCTCTGAGAAATAAGGTCAGACCAATGAACTCAGGACGGACGCTGTCCAGCGGCTGGAGTGAACCACCTGGACGGCAGCATGTGCTGATGTGAATGTCACGCTGACTTTCGGGCACACAGGCCTGTTCACTGTGGTGGTGCCGGCTGCCTTGTTATGTTTCACTGTGGTGGTGCCGGCTGCCTTGTTATGTTTCACTGTGGTGGTGCCGGCTGCCTTGTTACGTTTCACTGTGGTGGTGCCGGCTGCCTTGTTACGTTTCACTGTGGTGGTGCCGGCTGCCTTGTTACGTTTCACTGTGGTGGTGCCGGCTGCCTTGTTACGTTTCACTGTGGTGGTGCCGGCTGCCTTGTTACGTTTCACTGTGGTGGTGCCGGCTGCCTTGTTATGTTTCACTGTGGTGGTGCCGGCTGCCTTGTTATGTTTCACTGTGGTGGTGCCGGCTGCCTTGTTATGTTTCACTGTGGTGGTGCTGGCTGCCTTGTTATGTTTCACTGTGGTGGTGCCGGCTGCCTTGTTATGTTTCACTGTGGTGGTGCCGGCTGCCTTGTTATGTTTCACTGTGGTGGTGCCGGCTGCCTTGTTATGTTTCACTGTGGTGGTGCCGGCTGCCTTGTTATGTTTGCTCCAGATGTTTGTGCTGGGCAAACACGGCAAAGTTCAAAGGAGCACAATTCCGACCTGCAGCGCCACATCCCAAGTAGGACTCCTCACCTCTCCCGTCCCTGCCTCACCTTGTCCCTGCCTCACCTTGTCCCTGCCTCACCTAGTCCCTGCCTCACCTCGTCCCTGCCTCACCTCGTCCCTGCCTCTCCTCGTCCCTGCCTCTCCTCGTCCCTGCCTCTACAGTTCTCACCTCTCCTGTCCCTGCCTCTCCTCGTCCCTGCCTCACCTTATCCTTGCCTCTCCTCGTCCCTGCCTACAGTTCTCACCTCCTGTCCCTCCTGCCTCTGCAGTCCTCCCACACAGCCCCTAACCCTCACACTTCAGTTCTGCTATTTCACTCCCTCTCTCTTTCTCTCCCTCTCTTGCCCTCCCCTCCCTCTCTCTTTCTCTCTTCCTCAGCTGACTGGCTTGCACACCTTGGAGAGGACAAAGTCCTTGGGTAAAAGGGGAGAGGAAAAAAAAGAAAACCCACACGTACACACACAAACACACGTACACAAACACACACACCCCCAAGGTCCAACAGAGACTGCCAGGGCCTTCCGCTGCCCGAATTGGAGCAGCCAGTTCCTGTGCCTGCTGAGAGGCCCCCCTTGGCCGCCCACTCCTGTCCTCTCTGCCTGAGAACTCCGGAGAGCACCCTCACAGGCCTTTGAACAGCAGAGCAGAGTACAAGTGGGTTGTGTCAGTGTTCATACAGTGTTCCGGACTGCACTGGGTGACTCAGGAGAATGTGCTGTGATATCAGCTGGCCTGCAGGCCACCGCCAGGCGCTGAGGACAAGAAAAACACATATTTGCAAAAGCCGACTAAACACTTTAGATTTGATAACGTAACCAATGGAACAGTCCAGAAAGTGTTAGACACTGTATTTACAGTATGTTCTGTATAAAACAGGCATAAAAAAGAAGATATATATATATATTATTCCAGAGCATTCAACTCCTGCTTTTGGTCCAGGTCGTACAGGATATCTAAGCACGGTGTGTTTAGGTGTCTCCAGACTCACACCCTGAACACGCCTCTCTACTTCTCGTCGGAGCAACGAGGTAGGAGCTGTCACTGCTGACGTCTAAGTCCTGGGCCACCCAGGCCCACCCAGGCCCCCAGCCGTACGTCCCTCCTGGCCTGCTCTCTCCTGGCCTGCTCTCTCCTGGTCTGCTCTCTCCTGGCCTGCTCTCTCCCTGTGCTTCAGCCTTTCTCCAGACGCACATGATTAGGATTTGCCTCATGAAAAACCAGTCACACTCCACTGCTTCCCAAAATGCAAACATTTTGAAAATACCACAGCATCATGTGGTTAGAGTATCAGTTAAGTGTTGTACAGTATGCTCCAAGACAGACCTGGTACAGAAATCCGTGCCTTACAACATACGAGCCTCAAAAGAACAGATGTGCAAGTGATTCTTAAATCTGCTCTTTTCTCACACAAGACACAAGACCTTGGTTGGAACCCCAGTCGGTAACAATAGAGACCTCCCTTCCCCTTCAAGAGGAAAACGCGAGTACTTTCTCTGTCACAAATGGCATCACAAGCAGCTTCAGTAGGAAGGGGTTGCAGGGAGAGGTGGCCAGGCCCAAACCCCCTCCACTCTGATTGGCTGATTGGTTCAAGCCACGTGCCTCCTGCCTTTCACGTTGCACAGCAGCACCAGCTTCCCCACCAGGCCCAGACCCACCCAGACCCACCCAGACCCACCCAGGCCCCGGCCCAGGCAGGCCCAGGCCCCGGCCCAGACCCACCCAGACCCACCCAGACCCACCCAGGCCCCGGCCCAGGCCCAGGCCCAGGCAGGCCCAGGCCCCGAACCCAGACCCACCCAGACCCACCCAGACCCACCCAGGCCCCGGCCCAGACCCACCCAGACCCACCCAGACCCACCCAGGCCCCGGCCCAGACCCACCCAGACCCACCCAGACCCACCCAGGCCCCGGCCCACCCAGACCCACCCAGACCCACCCAGGCCCCGGCCCAGACCCACCCAGACCCACCCAGACCCACCCAGGCCCCGGCCCAGGCCCAGGCAGGCCCAGACCCACCCAGACCCACCCAGGCCCCGGCCCAGGCAGGCCCCGGCCCAGGCAGGCCCAGGCAGGCCCAGGTCCACCCAGACCCACCCAGACCCACCCAGGCCCCGGCCCAGGCCCAGGCAGGCCCAGGCCCAGGTCCAGGCAGGCCCAGGTCCAGGCTAAAGCAGGCCCAGGCCCAGGCAGGCCCAGGTCCAGGCCCAGGCAGACCCAGGTCCAGGCAGACCCAGGTCGGCTCAGCACATCTGACTGCTATGTCTCCCCGTCTGGTCAATTAGCACTGACCAGAGAAGCAGGAGCCCAGGCTTCTGAAGGGCCTCCCCGTAGGGGGGCCGCCCTCTCCCCGTAGGGGGGCCGCTCTCCCCGCAGGGGGGGCAGCTCTCCCCGCAGGGGGGCAGCTCTCCCCGCAGGGGGGCAGCTCTCCCCGCAGGGGGGCAGCTCTCCCCGCAGGGGGGCAGCTCTCCCCGCAGGGGGGCAGCTCTCCCCGCAGGGGGGCAGCTCTCCCCGTAGGGGGGCAGCTCTCCCCGCAGGGGGGCAGCTCTCCCCGCAGGGGGGCCGCTCTCCCCGCAGGGGGGCCGCTCTCCCCGCAGGGGGGCCGCCCTCTCCCTGGCGGAGGAAACAGATCTGCAGCCACAGACAGGCGCATGGGCGCCCCGACAGGAATCTGACTTTCATTTAAGTGGGAGAGAGGGAATGTGTGTGTGTGTGTGCGTACATGCATGTGTGAGGGGCCTGAACCAGGGGTAATTGAGAGCGTATTGCGGAGCCCAGACCAGGTCTTGACTTAATCATGTTTAGACCCCTGGTTCAGGCCCGGATCACATCACTGACAGCAGGTTTGTGTCCTGCAGATCCATCAGGAATAGGGCTGTGGATGTTTTCATACAGTGGAATAAAAGTGTCTGGGACAAGCATTGTTTACATGGTTAATTTTCAGTTGCACTGTCTATATCCATCACTGCACTACTCATGTTTCATATACTGGGTTTATCCACCTGACATGATTAGGAGCAGCTGATCATGTCATTTTTACAGGACAGGATAAACCTGGTGTGATACAATGAACTGTACTGTGAAATCAGAGCACCCCAGGAAGTAGGAGACAGAGCTGTCTGTGTGTGGGGTGGGCAAGGGAGAGGAGGAGAGAGCTGTCTGTGTGTGGGGTGGGCAAGGGAGAGGAAGAGAGAGCTGTCTCTGTGTGTGGGGTGGGCAAGGGAGAGGAAGAGAGAGCTGTCTGTGTGTGGGGTGGGCAAGGGAGAGGAAGAGAGAGCTGTCTCTGTGTGGGGTGGGCAAGGGAGAGGAAGAGAGAGCTGTCTCTGTGTGGGGTGGGCAAGGGAGAGGAAGAGAGAGCTGTCTGTGTGTGGGGTGGGCAAGGGAGAGGAAGAGAGAGCTGTCTGTGTGTGGGGTGGGCAAGGGAGAGGAAGAGAGAGCTGTCTCTGTGTGGGGTGGGCAAGGGAGAGGAAGAGAGAGCTGTCTCTGTGTGGGGTGGGCAAGGGAGAGCTGTCTCTCTGTGGGGTGGGCAAGGGAGAGGAAGAGAGAGCTGTCTCTCTGTGGGGTGGGCAAGGGAGAGGAAGAGAGAGCTGTCTGTGTGTGGGGTGGGCAAGGGAGAGGAAGAGAGAGATGTCTCTCTGTGGGGTGGGCAAGGGAGAGGAAGAGAGAGCTGTCTGTGTGTGGGGTGGGCAAGGGAGAGGAAGAGAGAGCTGTCTGTGTGTGGGGTGGGCAAGGGAGAGGAAGAGAGAGCTGTCTCTGTGTGGGGTGGGCAAGGGAGAGGAAGAGAGAGCTGTCTGTGTGTGGGGTGGGCAAGGGAGAGGAAGAGAGAGCTGTCTGTGTGTGGGGTGGGCAAGGGAGAGGAAGAGAGAGCTGTCTCTGTGTGGGGTGGGCAAGGGAGAGGAAGAGAGAGCTGTCTCTGTGTGGGGTGGGCAAGGGAGAGCTGTCTCTCTGTGGGGTGGGCAAGGGAGAGGAAGAGAGAGCTGTCTCTGTGTGGGGTGGGCCAGGGAGAGGAAGAGAGAGACGGGGTCTGCCTGGGTGTGTGGAACACAACCATCTGCCTTCATCACTTACAGACAAAACCACGCAGCATCTTGGCATTGTACTTGGCACAATGACACCTCTAATGACTTCTCTCAATGTATTTATTTTTGTTTGCGATTATTTCCTTCTTAATGAAAAACAGCCCCTTGATGTCATGGTCTCCCTGAGCTCTGATGTTTATGTTCCCCGACTGCATACTTGTTAAATGACAAGTTTACCTTATTAGTCTTTTTGGCATTGTTCAAAAACAAACACCTCCACCACCCCTTGTCCCGTCTCGGCTAACAGCTTTCAGAAAGGATGGACTACCACTTCACATAGCTGTCAGAGGGACCAATCTCTTTCCTGCTGACCAGCGATAATATGGTTCAATGGAGAGGTGACTAGCACGTATATTTGTACAATATGTGTTAAATGCGTTGAAGAACATACCAATGCTTATACATTTGCAGTCAGTATCTGTATCTTAATTATGTATCTTTCTTTTTTTGTTTTGTGTTTTTCATGCTCGATTTGGTCTAAGATGTCCCCACATGTTGCTAATTCTGGGAACGTAATGTGCATGTTTTCTCTCCTGTTGACTTCCAGAGACCTGTCATCTGGAACGCTCCACCACCCCAACACTACGTCAGTGAGACAGGAAAGAGAAGCTCCACCACCCCAACACTACGCCAGTGAGACAGGAAAGAGAAGCTCCACCACCCCAACACTACGCCAGTGAGACAGGAAAGAGAAGCTCCACCACCCCAACACTACACCAGTGAGACAGGAAAGAGAAGCTCCACCACCCCAACACTACGTCAGTGAGACAGGAAAGAATTTTTGCAAGAATGTTTTTCAACCTTTCAAAACTGTTTTTGAAAGGTTTTTTTTTTTTTCACACATTGAAAGGAGAGAAGAGGAAAGAGGGGTAGAGAAGAACAGATAAGGCTAGAGCAGAGTACAATAGAGTAAAGTAGAGTATAGTAGAGTGATGTCAACTTTTTTTGTAAATTTCTATTTCGAAAATATATGTTTTCATGTTTTGAAACTTGTTTTTCAAAACTTTTGAACTTGTTTTTCAAAACTTTTGAAACTTGTTTTTCAAAACTTTTGAAACTTGTTTTTCAAAACTTTCAAAACGTATTTTTCAAAACTTTCGAAACGTGTTTTTCAAAACTTTCGAAACGTGTTTTTCAAAACTTTCGAAACGTGTTTTTCAAAACTTTCGAAACGTGTTTTTCAAAACTTTAGAAACGTGTTTTTCAAAACTTTTGAAACTTGTTTTTCCACATGTTGAAAGGAGAAGAGAGGAGAGAGAGGAGAGAGGAGGAGAGAGAGGAGAGAGAGGAGAGAGGGGGAAAGAAGACAAGCCAAGAGCAGATTACAATAGAGTACAGTAGAGTACAGTAGAGTCCTCATCAAGCAATCATCAATGATGAAAACATAAAAAATAAAAATAAAACAACCTCTCCAAACTTTTTTTGAAACCTTTTTTTTCGAAATTATATTTTTACACACACAACAGTTTCTTAAAAAAAAGTTTTATCTTGTTGTCTTCTGCCTTGACTCATGGTAGCTTCATAGACTAGCTTAGGTTTGTTGTGCGTGATGTAAGAAGTAGAAAGTACAGATATTTGTGTACAAAATTAACTAAGTGAAAGTTAAAAGTTGTCAGAAAAAGACATAGTGAAGTAAAGTACTGATACCAAAACAATCTACTTTGTTACTTCCCATCTCTGGTAGATTGATGTCCATGGCAGTAATTGCTCGGTGCATACTTTTATATCATCCTCACTGGGAATAGGATTCTTCTCAAACATTTCACCTGGTGTTGTACGTACAACAGCAAAAACGTATATGTGTATTCATTTTGTATTCATTTATCAACTTGCAGTTTTCAAGATCTAAAAGACAAGTGTTGGCTTTCGTCACTGGAACTTAAAGTGAACCAAGCCTGTGAAAGTCATCACATTTTCATCTATCACTGCTCATCTTTATCATCTGTTGAGAGCGAGAGTGCTCTCATACATTTACATTTTAGTCATTTAGCAGACGCTCTTATCCAGAGCGACTTACAGTAAGTACAGGGACATTCCCCCCGAAGCAAGTAGGGTGAAGTGCCTTGCCCAAGGACACAACGTCATTTGACATGGCCGGGAATCGAACTGGCAACCTTCAGATTACTAGCCCGACTCCCTCACCGCTCAGCCATTTGACTCTCATAACAATCATCTGATATGAGTGAGTTTACTGCCTCATCCCATCTTGCACATCATCAGGGGACTTTGTGTGTCCTCTGTTCCAGACACTTTCATCTCGCCTCTATTGTGTTGGAATGACTTACTGAGACAACAGAAAACATCCCCACCTACCAATTCTTTCCTATCTTGAGAAGAGTGAAGCCTCCTACAGACACCTCAGTGTTTCCCTGTTCAGCATAGCAGGTATGGGGAGCGGGAAAAACAAGTGGCGCAAAAAACAAACAGAAAAAGAAAGTATTACATCCAGATGCAAGGACTCACTGTGGTCATACATACAATATGAACCCCAAAGAAACCTCTGGGTTCTCATGATAATTCTAACTAATTATAGAAACCAGGTTATAGCCATTTAGATTAACTAGTTGCTTTCGTGTTTTATGCAGGAAATCCCAAAGTACAATGTGGATACACTGCCCTCTGGTTTTAATGTCAAAGTCGGGGCGCAGATGAAACAAGTTGCTCTCCTCAAGCATGGTGTCAGATTAGGAATGAAAGCAACGTGACTTCTTAGCTATGCCGCTATGCCAGGCTCTCCTGTCTCTGTCAGAGGCCTGTGGGTGCACCCCCCCCCCCCCACACACACACACACACACACACACACACAGCAGATTACTGTTCAGAACCCCTCAGAGCATCTGACTTCCATGGGAGGAGTGCAGTGTGTGTGTCCTGCTCAGCCCCTGGTGTTCTGGAGGAGGTGCAGGGCAGAGTCACCAGAGAGCCTGCTATCCTCCCCATGCGCAGGGCAGAGTCACCAGAGAGCCTGCTATCCTCCCCATGCGCAGGGCAGAGTCACCAGAGAGCCTGCTATCCTCCCCATGCGCAGGGCAGAGTCACCAGAGAGCCTGCTATCCTCCCCATGCGCAGGGCAGAGTCACCAGAGAGCCTGCTATCCTCCCCATGCGCAGGGCAGAGTCACCAGAGAGCCTGCTATCCTCCCCATGCGCAGGGCAGAGTCACCAGAGAGCCTGCTATCCTCCCCATGCGCAGGGCAGAGTCACCAGAGAGCCTGCTATCCTCCCCATGCGCAGGGCAGAGTCACCAGAGAGCCTGCTATCCTCCCCATGCGCAGGGCAGAGTCACCAGAGAGCCTGCTATCCTCCCCATGCGCAGGGCAGAGTCACCAGAGAGCCTGCTATCCTCCCCATGCGCAGGGCAGAGTCACCAGAGAGCCTGCTATCCTCCCCATGCGCAGGGCAGAGTCACCAGAGAGCCTGCTATCCTCCCCATGCGCAGGGCAGAGTCACCAGAGAGCCTGCTATCCTCCCCATGCGCAGGGCAGAGTCACCAGAGAGCCTGCTATCCTCCCCATGTGCAGGGCAGAGTCCCCAGAGAGCCTGCTATCCTCCCCAGGCGCAGGGCAGAGTCACCAGAGAGCCTGCTATCCTCCCCATGCGCAGGGCAGAGTCCCCAGAGAGCCTGCTATCCTCCCCATGCGCAGGGCAGAGTCACCAGAGAGCCTGCTATCCTCCCCATGTGCTCATGATGTCATGGCGGCTGCATCATTACAGGCTGCAGAAGGTCCTGCGCGGGCTGGGGCCCGCACGGTTCCCACGCTTGTTTGGCGAACAGCGCTCGGGAGCAATAACGTCAAGAAGAAGAAGAAGAAAAAAAAGCTTCTGGATGAGATTAAAGATCGGAGGTTTAGAGAAGAGAAAACCAGAGACAGAGTGAAAGTGCATGAGTGTTTGTACTGTGTGTGTGTGTGTGAGACATTTAGGCAGAGAGAGAGAGAGGGACAGAGAGAGAGAGAGAGCTTGTACTGAAGACTTCCTGTCCCCCCTCTCTCTCAGTGCTTCTCATGTTACATTCCATATAGCAGCGTCTGTCTAACCCCTCTTCCATCTCAGACCCCCACAGACTCTCAAAGGCAAACAAAAACCCATGAACTAATTCCCGTCCTCCCCGCCAAAAAAGTGAGATCTTTGCTGACAGCCCACATTTCCTCTAACTTCAACATTTTGCTCCTGCACTCTAAGTGACGAGCACATGCATGTCTGAGGTCTGTGTTTACATCGACTCCAGTAACTGATGGAGAACACAGATACCAACAGCTAATATCCACGAGGTCGTTAGAAAGGTTATCTAACAGAAAGTCGACCCGTCTGGAGTGGGTTTTTACAGTGAGCCGTGTGCGCCTCAGTCAGGGACAGGTTTATGGAGTGTGTGAGCATGTACAGCTGATAGGTCTTCTGTACTGTACCGTACTGTACATGCTTCCGGCCAACTGAGAAACAGACAGACCAGGTCTTGAGACATCAGAGACCTGTCAGCTCGTTGAATTTTTCCCTTTAGATAAGACGCACAGGTGATCCATCCAGCCAATGAGGTGCCACCTGCTGCCACTTCCAGCCACTCAGAGAGGCTTATTATGGCTGTTGCTGCCAATCAGATTGCACTTAAGCCAGTGAAGATAACAGGGCAGCAGTAAAATGGAACAATCTGGGTCTCTTGACACTGCCAGTGATTCTGCTGGAGCCAATGATGTGCTCTTTGAACTCAGATGGGAGCAGAATGCCACAATTCAACATGCATATAACAAGACAAGATAACTGACCTCACTGCTACAGTACAGCACTGCTACTACAAAGCAGGCCTGAACCAGACTCGGCTTGTTTGCCCCCAGTTTGGGCACATCAGCCTCTGGACCACCAGGTCAGGGGGTAGAGATCTGGCATCCTTGCCCCTGGCACAGGCCTCTCTCCTCGGGGTGCGGGCTGAGCTGACAGTGAGCCCGTGGGGAGCACCAGACATGCAGGGGCCCAGCAAACAGCTTGTCATCACAACCAACAGTGGAAAAACAATAGACGTAATCATGGACCAGAACCCTGTCCAAGTCTGTGCCCTGTTTCTCCCCATCACATCTGCTCGCTCTCTCCCGGGTGATTCTGTGTGTGTGTGTGTGTGTGTGTGTGCATGTGTGTGTGTGTGTGTGCGTGCATGTGATTGCAGGCTTTCTGAACTGTAGCACAACCTTGATGTTACACTCCCTGCCCTGTGACCATAACTTACGGCCAGGCTCTGGCACATTCAAAGCCAGTCAGAATCAATTTAGGGAACCCAGTCAACTTCAAGTCAGGACGAGTGGAATGCTGAGGGCAAGTGTAGGAAAATAATCCCCTGCCACTCACTCAGTGGGAAATGAATGGGCCGGTTTCTTTAAGCACAATGCTGAGGTCATACTGAAAGATTTACCAGGCTTCAAACAATAATAATTATGCAGTGAATCACTGCTTTCATGGACCATTAGGAAGGATTTTTTTTCAAACTGCTGTCAACAGCTGAGAACCTGCAAGCAGCCGGAGACTAAGAGGCTGTCAGCTGAGGCTTTGAGGGGCGTGAGGGGCGTGAGGGTGGAGGTCATGTGGGAGGACGGTGTTAGACACAGACGCTGATTGAGTTCCACCTGACCAACCAGGTGCACTTCAGCTACTTAACACCTATACCCAGACCAGTCCAACCCTGTCCAGACCAGTCCAACCCTGTCCAGACCAGTCCAACCCTGTCCAGACCAGTCCAACCCAGTCCACACCAGTCCAACCCTGTCCAACCCTGTCCAGACCAGTCCACACCAGTCCAGACCAGTCCAACCCTGTCCAGACCAGTCCACACCAGTCTAACGATGTCCAGACCAGTCCAACCCTGTCCAGACCAGTCTAACGATGTCCAGACCAGTCCAGACCAGTCTAACGATGTCCAGACCAGTCCAACCCTGTCCAGACCAGTCTAACGATGTCCAAACCAGTACAGACCAGCACAGCACAGTCCAGCATAAGCAACCACAGTGTCCTGGCGGTCCTGTGAGCATGGTCCTGTGAGCATGGTCCTGTGAGCATGGTACTGTGAGCATGGTCCTGTGAGCATGGTCCTGTGAGCATGGTCCTGTGAGCATGGTCCTGTGAGCATGGTACTGTGAGCATGGTCCTGTGAGCATGGTCCTGTGAGCATGGTCCTGTGAGCATGGTCCTGTGAGCATGGTCCTGTGAGCATGGTCCTGTGAGCATGGTCCTGTGAGCATGGTCCGGGCCCTTGACTGAGGCTCTTTGATGGAGAGAGCGTGAAGGGTTGTGGAGGGTCCTGGCATCAACAATAAACAACAGCTATCTTCTTGTGAGCGACCGTCTGTGTCGAGTGGCACACAAAGCCAAGCCCAGCATCTGAGAGACGGCTGCTACTTCTTTCCGCCTTTGGTCTCCTGTCCTCTTTCAATTTGCTTGTAAATGTGTGTGTGTGTGTTGTGTGTGTGTGTGTTTGTTGTGTGTGTGTGTGTTGTGTGTGTGTGTCTGCAGCACAGGGTTCCTCTGTATTGTATTCTGAAGCTGGCTGGAAGTAAAAGGCAGAATTAAGAGTGGCGGGGGCGGGAGGAAGGACACTGCCAGCACACTGCAGTTCTGCGGGGAGCACCCCCAGATCCCAGCTGCCCAAGCCTGGCCCAGAGCTGCAGGCGAGTGCCAGGCTTCCTCGGCCCTTATGGAGATGAGCCAGCACGAGTAGGAGGGGTGGGAGGTAAACTGGCTCAAAAATGCCAAAAATAATGTCTGGGCCTATATAAAGGGAGCCTCCTGAGTCATACAGGAAAACACACACAGGGGAAAGTTTTACACTTGACTTTTTTTTTCTTCTTCATGTTTCATAGAGCAACAACAAAGAATGTGTTCAAATAATAATTTGTTATATAAGGTGTTTCTTTTTTATGATTCATGGGAGAACACTGGCTGCAGGACTCTTCTTTGACTACTGGACAAAACTTCAGTTTCTTTGATCTCAATCTCTCTCTCTTTCTCTCTCGCTCTGCTCTACAGCACAGTACAGAATAACGTTTATCTGGAACTGTTTTATGCATTATTTGTCTAACAATCAAGAGGGAGAGTTTATTTAGCAGATAATTATAGCTTTTGTTGAGGCGATGGCCAAGATAAGCCCCAGTTCCGACCCATTAAGTGGTGTGCTTGTTCTGGCAGAGCTCAGCTTCTCCATGTGCAGCCAACACACCAGCTCAAGCATTCTACTGGACAAACACGACACGCTACAGTCCAGCCCCAACATCCAAACCCAGCCCGTCCATGGAGATGGTGCACTGCTGAGAACATTACCAGTGCACTGCTACGGTGAATATGTTGTTGGTGTTGTCCGGTATCGCCGGGCCTACTGCTGTAATAATAGTCGTCCTGGCGGATGCCAGTGGAATTCCCCAGATTGCTCTGGGACTTGACCCAGGAGTGGGCCTGACCCAGGAGTGGGCCTGACCCAGGAGTGGGCCTGACCCAGGAGTGGCCTGACCCAGGAGTGGGCCTGACCCAGGAGTGGCCTGACCCAGGAGTGGGCCTGACCCAGGAGTGGGCCTGACCCAGGAGTGGGCCTGACCCAGGAGTGGGCCTGACCCAGGAGTGGGCCTGAGTGCCTCATGTCACTTGGCAGCCAGCGCTGCTTTTCCAGCAGTCCTCGGGAGAATGCCCTTCCTTCTCAGGGCCAGGTGATCACAACAAGGGCACATCCCACCCAGCCCTGCCCAGACACAGACACAGCCACAGCCACAGCCACAGACACAGACAGGGGCCTCTATTGGTGGGCTGGTGCTGTCACACAGAGAGGACAGGTGACACCCTGCAGCACCACCTCCTCCAGCACCACCTCCTCCAGCACCACCTCCTCCAGCACCACCTCCTCCAGCACCACCTCCTCCAGCACCACCTCCTCCAGCACCACCTCCTCCAGCACCACCTCCTCCAGCACCACCACCTCCAGCGCCACCACCTCCAGCACCCCAGGACAGGAAGGTCGCTACTGCATGATGATGAGGACAGAAGCTCATGTAAATGTCCAGGCAGCTTCCTTCCCTCGCTGCATGAGGGGAAACTCTGGCTCCAGCATGATGTCACCAGAGGGTCAGGGATGGAATGGTGATCATATCACTCAATTACCCAGCAAGGAGGTCTGGAATTGATATATAATGCAAAAGTGTATCTAACAATGGATAGTTTTGAGAATAATTCTTTCTTTTCGATTCTATCTGTCTGTCTGTTGACCCTGCAGGGTCTCAGGTGACCACCCCCCCCCCCCCCCCCTCTCTGTTCCTGTTCCACACATTCACATCTCCACCTCTGACTCGCTAACCTGCACCTTCACTTCCTGCGCCAGAGCGCAGTGACGCACCCCAGCCCTGTGTGTTCCAGCCGCACATCTTTCCTGTCGGACACCTGGACTACCTCTGGCTGCCGGGCTGCCCTCCGCAGAGGGCCATTAGGACACGTTCATTACAACCTCTGACACGCTGGCCTCTTCACGCGCTGCTATGAGCACCACTACTGTGGACGGGACATAAAGCAGGACTGGGAAGGCTGCATGGAGAACCTGAAGCCGAGTTCAAGACCATTCAAGTGACAACCGCAGAGGACATAAGCACCTCAGCTGTCCCCAGAGGTCGGGGCTGAGAGCATGCTCACATTTCACAGCTAGGACAGTTCTTCTATCTAGGTGAACTGTGCATGGTGTAACAGACTCCCTCTGCAGTCATCACTGCGGTGTCCTTGTCCTTTGATCTACCGCCGTGCCATTCATACCGGGAGGTGTGTATCAAGACAGAGAGAAGATTACTAAAAGCACGAAGTGAGAGGGTGGTGTCTAAAACTCAAGTTTGTTTTCCACCCAGAACATGCCAGTTCCCACAGCCAATGAGGAGAGGCCTCAGTTGAAGCGGTGGCAGTCCTGCACCGCGGTGACAGGGACTGCTCACGGAGGGCCCTGGTGACAGGTCGCCCTGGTGACAGGTCGCCCTGGTGACAGATCGCCCTGGTGACAGATCGCCCTGGTGACAGATCGCCCTGGTGACAGATCGCCCGGCAGACCCCCCCCCCCCCCCTCCTCGTGGCTGACGATGGGGGTGATAAACGAGCAGAGGCAGAGGAGCATGGAAAAACTCATTTCCTCCTTTTTTGAAACGAGGCAGAGAGGCCCAACAAACTCTGACACACACACTCGTTTACTGAATCTGCACATGAACAATAATATACTACAAACAATATACTGGATTTGTTGTGGTGGTGATGTTGATGGTTCAGGAGGTTTGCTAAAAGGTCTTTGTCAAGTCCTTTGTGACATGGCTATGGAAATAAAGTTTGATTTGATTAAACTCCCAGTGGATGGAGAAATTCTAAGGATGTTTGTTCTGTGAGGTGAACTATCCCTTTAAAGTTTTGTTTCTTTGTACTTACTTTTCCAGCACATTGTTGGAGACCAGTCTGGCCTTCACTGAGTCACCAAGCTGCCTCAGTCCTCATGTTAGGTGGAGCTTAGGTTTCCTCTTCTCCTGTACATTGAATGCTCGCTCGCTCTCTCTCTCTCTCTCTCTCTCTCTCACCCTATATCACTCTCTCTCACTCTCACTCTCTCTCCCTCTCTCTCTCTCTCTCACTCTCTCTCTCTCTCTCTCTCTCTCTCTCTCTCTCTCTCTCTTTCTCTCAGCATCTTCAGAGTAGCAGTAGCTGGACCACCCTCCTCCTTGTCTCAGGTATTTCACAGATACATCCTCTTCTGAATGTCCCCTGTGGACAGGAGGAGATGGTTACCAGAGGACCATGAGTTAGACCCGGAATGGAGCATGTGCTTTGACTGTATAGGCTCAGCTTATGACAGGTCATTATTCTGTGTGTCTGTGTGTGTCCAATTTGACTATGAGTGTGTGTTTGCACATGTTTGTGTGTGTGTGTGTGTTGGTGGCCCTGGCCCTCTGTGCGGTGGACTCTTGTATCCCACAGAGAGAAGCAGTAATGAGCCAGCCTGCCCACCATGCCCACCATGCCCTCACACTGGCACAGACACATTGACAATTACTATCTACCTCAATGCCCATGCAAGCAAGCTGACGGGATGGGCAGCATGTCTGTCTCCCCTCCTGACTGGGGAGAGATGGGCAGCATGTCTGTCTCCCCTCCTGACTGGGGAGAGATGGGCAGCATGTCTGTCTCCCCTCCTGACTGGGGAGAGATGGGCAGCATGTCTGTCTCCCCTCCTGACTGGGGAGAGATGGGCAGCATGTCTGTCTCCCCTCCTGACTGGGGAGAGATGGGCAGCATGTCTGTCTCCCCTCCTGACTGGGGAGAGATGGGCAGCATGTCTGTCTCCCCTCCTGACTGGGGAGAGATGGGCAGCATGTCTGTCTCCCCTCCTGACTGGGGAGAGATGGGCAGCATGTCTGTCTCCCCTCCTGACTGGGGAGAGATGGGCAGCATGTCTGTTTCCCCTCCTGACTGGGGAGAGATGGGCAGCATGTCTGTCTCCCCTCCTGACTGGGGAGAGATGGGCAGCATGTCTGTCTCCCCTCCTGACTGGGGAGAGATGGGCAGGATCAATGAGTTCATGGCTACAGCCCACCTCGCACCACAACACCAGACGCAACAATAGAGTCCATCGTGATTAATAAAATCTGGATTAGAAGCAGACGGCTACTGCAGACATTTCTTGCTGACTTAAAATGGAGTCTCTGTCAGAAAACGACTCCTTTCAAGATGACTGATCTGTTGTCTCTTTACGAGACACTCCCAGAGAACCTCCCTGTCACCACCTGGGTTTCAGGAAAACCACACACACACACACACACACACACATTCAACAAATACACTCATCTTTTCTTTGCCACACACATATATACACACCCACACAAACACACACCCTCCTCCAACTTCTGCAATATCATCTTTCAGAAGACACAATAATAGGACAGAGTGCATTATGGGATGTTAGATGACACGTGACACACATGAGCCTTCTCCCATGAACACCAGGCATGGAGAAGCTTCTTCCTTGTCCACCACTACTGCTACCACTGAAGCCAGTCTTCTACTGTTCCTGTTCCTGTGTACCCTCCTCCCACATCCCACCACTCCCAGTCTAACTCCTCCTCCTCTCCTCTCCTCGTAAGGGGGGGGGGGGGGGGGGGGGGGCAGAACACAGATCAGATGTGTTCAGTGAGTGTTCATACACATGCACACACAGTTCAACTGCCATCCATCTTTTGTCCTGTCAAAGGGAATTCTGGGTTTAACAATCATAGTACAGCAGGATGATCTAACAAAGAGGTTCTGAACCGTCTAGAAAGTAAAGGCTACTGACACAACAAGAATCTCCTACTTCTCCATCCCATAATTATCAAGGCATTATGTGCAGTAGGTCAGGTCCGGGCTAGGACAACTCTAAAACAGACTTTGTCTCATTCATCTGACTCAACTGACTTCCTCTTGTGGATGTCCTTAGCATCGCCCACTTCAACAGTAACATACCGGAGGGTTCCATAACCCTCACAATCAGAGGCGACAATCTCTCAGCTTGAACTCAACTTCAAAAGCTTGAAATAGTGCCACATTCAGAAGATCCCGACAACCACTTGTCCGGGGCTTGGATGAGATCCTAGAACTTGGTGACATTGATGTCAAAAAGACAGGCCGTTCATTGAGACAAAGCCCATGTTCTGGCCTGGCTCCGGTTCTCACAGTCCCCAGAACACGAGGACCACAGCACTGCAACATGAGAGGGTCAGGCACATCAAGTGACATCTCTCATCCAGATTTGATCAAAGGACAGCTAAAATAATGTCCAAACAAATCACATTCATTACCTTCTGACGCCTCACAACTCTAGAGGCCTTTAGGGGAGACTGGGTTTGTCCATATGAACCTAACGTCTTGGACGCCACAGCTACTGACAAACGCCTTCCTCTCTTATTCTGCAGACACAGATGGGGTGGGGGGGTAGGATCTGGGGGCTTGGTCGGGGGTGAAAGTCATTGTCACCATGAAGGCTTTAAGCAGGTCTTGAGTTCCTCCACTGACCAGACCTGAGGTGGATGCAGAAGTGAAGCCATGTGTGATTCTAAACAGGGGGTTCCCAAAAGCGGCCTGAAAGCTTCTCACAGAACACAAACCACCTTCCCTTCCTTCTGACCACCCTCCCACCATCCCTTTCCCAAGATAAGCCAACCTGGACCCTTTTCTCTCTTTTAATATTTAACATCACAAAACCGTGTGACTTCAATTCACTTCCATTCACATTCAAACGGGCGATCTGGGGTCTGGTCACTGGAAGTGAAGGGGAGTGATCTCTGCGTTAGGGCTTCCTCTACAGCAAGTGTTCCTCCAAGCACTTGAGACGGGGGAGAGGAGATGGGGCAGAGTCCTGTGGCTCTGGGCTGTCTGTCTGCCTGTCTGCCTGTCTGTCTGCCTGTCTGCCTGTCTGTCTGCCTGTCTGCCTGTCTGTCTGTCCCTGCTTGCTGGATGACTGGGAAAACACAGAGCAAGAGAATTCCTAGCCAGACCCGCTAACAGGAGTTCTAAATCATAACTGTAAAATATTCTAGTTACCTGGCTAGAAAATAGGATGAAATACAGAATAGGAGGAAATGCAGAGATAGTTTAGTCTTTTGTTTAGAAGTGTTCTCTGGGAATAAGAGCGATTGGGTTCTGGGATCAGGTAATATCACTTGTTTCTTTAGGGAGAGACAGGTCTCGGACACTCCAACGCCACAGTCCTTTATCCCACAAGCCACTGCTTCTATTTTGGGGTGCAAACAGGAAACAGAGCTCCATGTTGCTCCCAGATGAGAAGAGGAGGATGGGTGTGAGGAAGAGGTGGAACCAGGAACCTGGCTCTGCACTGGGGGCTGAATCTGTTCCTCTATCCCTCCATCCATCCATCCATCCCTCCCTCCATCCATCCATCCGCCCTTCCATTAGTCTGCTTGATCTCTCCTTTGTTATCTGAGTTCAAGCCAAGAGAATGGAGAGAAGGTCGCGGGGCTAAAACAGTCTTTCCTGCATCTGCTACAATGAAGGTGGTAGTGGGGGGGGTGAAGCTGTCCCTCCCCCCCCCCCCCACCCACTCTGCTGATATTTTGGGAATTTTTTCCTCTCCGTTTTTTTCCTTTTCCTCTAAAACCCAAATAAAGTATGTGATGGATGAGGGAGCAGAGGGGCAACACCTTCTCCATCAATCTGAGGCGGGGGGGGGGACTAAGTACCCACACACACACAGCTACACCCCCTCCGCTCCGCGCCCCTCAACTCCAGACTCCCCTTGGAACAGACCCCCCTAAACGAGAGAGAAATAACATGAATGAAAGAAAGAGCGAGCAGCAGGAAGACACCAACTGGTCCTGGTTAGAGGCGGTGGAACCGAGGGACCTGCCCCCCCCACTCCCCCCCCCCCCCCTGAGGGGTCTTCACAGTGGTGGTCTGCCCCCCCCCCCCGGTCTCTCCCTCTCTAACTCCACAGTTTTTTTGTTCCAGAACAAGAAGTGAATTCCAAGAACCTCCCGTCATCAGGAACACTGAAGAGATGGGAGAGCTTTAGTGGCGACCTGCATTTAACAGGAGACCTATGAAGAGCCTCACACACACACATACACGCACACACACACACGCACGCACACACACTCACACACACGCTTGGGTATTGTAAGGGACATGTGTGCTGTAACGACGCAGTATTTAGCCCTCACATTGTTCTGTTGCGTATGTGACCATGACGACACTTAGACTGGAGACTATAAATACTGGAGTGAACGCACCCGGACCAAACTGAAGCATGAGACAGCAGAAACAATCATCCAAACAAGAAAGAGAAAAACACTGAAACTTCTAGTCATGGGAACCGTGGATTCTGAACTCTGGAC